>JAKKIK010000433.1:0-31361 GCA_024500135.1 Heterodera carotae
TTTTGACCACTCGGGGGACGTTTATTGCATGAACCGCCAAACATGCTCCCCGAACGCCGAAGCGAACGAGTTTAACTTTGAGTGTGTCAAAACCGAAGACAGAGGGACTCGAACCGTAAGGGACGCAACCGAGCGAACGCCGCGCGTAACCCACTCGGCCATCATGCCATTGTTTTTGCAGGCGGCACTTTTTCCTTATATGCGCATTTTTTTGAACTCGTTTACAAAAAACTTTAAATGACCACAAACCGCGAGTGGGACTCGAACCGACAGGGCCGGAACCGAGTGAACGCTGCACGTAACCCACTCGGCCACCAAACTCAGTTGACCAACGTTGGCTATTTGGTCATTATAAGAGTCAAGGTCATTTGGCAATGTCCGAATTGCACTACGTCTCGCACGGGATGAATTCCGGGCGCCGCCAAAGCATTAGTCAAATAAAAAAAAAATTATTTGGAAAAGGGAAAAGATGCGTCAGCAGTAGCGACACCGGAGCGACCGCGGAGATGAAGCCAGACATCATTGCTGTCAGTGTCAGTCGGAAACTGGGGCAGAAACAGAGACCGTTGATGAACCAGGGCTGGGATCAAGGAGGACGGAATTAGACCGGGAAAAAGACCGGGGCCGATCGGTTCACAGCAAAACTACTTCCTTAACTCTTTCCTTTTCTAATTTTATTCGCTCGGGAGTTCCGCCTCTTTCATTCGAAAATGTATAAAAACAAAATTTATTCATATTTAATTTAAAAGAATGTGCCTAAACAATGAATGTATGACAACTGTTTTTGCGAATTTAATTTTTTATTCGGTCATCGGTCGGGAGAAATGAAATAGAGTGAGAGAGAGAGTGGAGAGAGAAAGATATACATAAACATTTTTCGGCCCAATTAGCAATAGAAAACAAAATTAAAACCCGCCGACAAAAATAATGGACAAACGTGCTCAAAATAATTTAAAAAGTTTTTGGGTTCTAAGATTAAGAAAAACAACATTTAGAAGGAAGAAATAATGGCAACTGTAAGAAGAGAGAAGGAGAGAGAGAGAGAGAGAAATATGGACGGAGATATAAAATGCGGCATGGAATGGCTTTACTGCGTACGGCTTCTAAATGTGTGTGTTGCGTGTACTGCTTGCCCTCAAACAACAGTCGCTGTTGCTGCGCATGGAGTCGCTGTTGGCCTACTAAGCTGCAACTGCGACTTTGCTCGACCGATGAACTGTTTGGCCCTGACGACCGCTGCAGCGGTGGTGTAAAGTAGCGGATTGGTCGTCGTCGTTGTTGGTGATGAGCCGGTGGATGATGCTGCTGTCCGCATAATGGCACAGTCTGTGCCAATGTCGCGTCGATGACAGCCATTGTTGACAGCCGTATCGTCATTGTCATCCTCGACTGGCCTTCCATGCCATGTTACATCATTTGTTTGCTGCGACTGTCTGTTGGCAGCCCACATTTTGGCTATAGTCCTTAAATTTAATTATTAGTGGTTTAGGACGGAAAAAAAATAAAGAGAAATACTTGGCGAAAAATGCCCCAGACGATAGTGGCATTTGAACCGTTGCCGAAAGTACTGCTCGGGTCCGTTGTTGTTGTCGTTCATTGGTAATTATTGTTTGTGCCACACACAGCGCACCACCAACCAAATAGCGCACAAAATGGTCCTGGAGGGGCACAACATGAATACATGAAGAAAGCATTCGCCACAAAATGTGCCGCCATAAAAACGACACTCTCACTCACTGACCCCAGCCATGGCACCAATGGCGAACAGCGACGGGTCAGTAACGGACTGATACCGTGTGGTGAACTCGCATGACAAGTCATCACCACGACCACTACTGTGCATGTACTCCTTCAACATGGGCATCTCCGATCTTCTACCTACAAAATAAAAAAAATCGTATATATACATCCAAGCCCGTAACCAGAAAAAATTTCGGGGGGGGGATTGGCAAATTTTCCCAAAATTTTGGTTTTTTTTGGGGGGGATTGAGAAAATTTTTACACCCCTCTCTTGCGCTCACCCACCAATGCAAACGGCAAGGGCGCGGAAGGGTTGCTCGCGCAGTTGTTGTTGTCCCTGCTGGTGTTCACCGGTTGTTGGTGCTGCAGTTGGTGTCGATGACAACAACAAAACACCGCTGCTGCCCGTTTGTGTCATGCCACCGCCGGCAATGCCGTCGTCGCCAATTGAGCACACACTGGTGCCCAGTATACGCCGATAATTCACCTCACGAGTACGGCCCGTTAACAGCCGGTAGACACGTGCATACTCCGGATAGATGGTGGACGAGAGGCGAGACAGTTGGATGTCTTTACGGCAAAAGAATTAGTAATGAATGACAGATATACCAGGGATGTGTCGAATCGTAATCGGAATTAATCGGATTTTGGGCCAGAACCTTAATCGGTTTTAAAATTGCATCGGTTTTTGGCCATAATCGGAATCGGATTTTTTCCGGCTTGGCACATCCCTGATATGCCCATTGCGTACATATATTAAAGCCCCCCCCCCCATTATAAAAGAATCTTCCCCTATTGAGGGAGTCAGATCGGATGGCGTCACCAACGTATTGTTCCAAAAAATGCTAGCCGCCTCAATCATGGCTTGAATAAAATAAACGCACTTCTCAGCTCGCGCTCGGAGCGTCGAACAATGTGCAACACCGGTTGTTCAATGCTCAGACAGTGCAGCACGGCGTCCGCTGCGGAAATGCCATCGCCGACCACAACAACGGGGCAGTCGGCGGACACTTCCATGGGGGACGGTGACGACGACCTTGTTATGGCTGCATCGTCAAAAGTCTCCTCCAGGCTCTGCTTCAACGCGCTCAAGCTGTACACAATGGGGCAGCGCCGACGGCCATGATCGTCGTCGTCTGCGGCAACTATTTCACCAGGCACCTTCAACAAAGATAGATTTAAAAAAAATTTTCGAGGGGCACGATGTTTTGGCTGAAAAGGAAGACGACGATTAAAAAAAATCTAAAATTTCTTAACGCTACAAATTTCTTGGTTTTTTTTTTAAACTTAAAAATCATGCCCGTACCCATTCATTCCATTTAATTTACTTCATTATTATGTATTTGTTGGTCCAACAACTTGCCCCAAGCATTTTTGGCTGTTGTCTGCCGCATGCCAACACAACATGGCGACATCGCAACACAAATGGGCGCTGCTCCGCCGTTTTTTGCACCGTTTCAACACCACGCAGCAACCAATGGCGCTCACCGGTCAACGGATGGGAAGAAAGTTTCTGAAAATGGCAAAAACTCAGTTAATAAAAATCCTTCCGCAAAGAAAGTTTGTTGTTTTACCAAGTTACGTATCAACAAGCGAATTTTCACTAACTAATCTGAAAGAATTTGGAATTTGAAAAGGGATAACCGGGATTTCGGAATTGCAAGACTTGACTGGGATCCCGGACCTGTTATTAAAAAAAACGGGATCCAGGTTTTCATTCCCTGATGTATTTGACCGTGTGATCCCCGGCCCTCACATTTTTTTTTGTCTCGAATTCCATGCTCATCAATTTACCGTTTTGTCATTTTTTGATGCCCTAACCCAAGTTTAATTGGACTTATTAATTTTTTTCATTACATCTTTCCCGTTTTTCTCAACCGATGGCGCCTCAACTCAACCTTTGACAGTCGTCACACTTCAACACATCAATCATTATTATTCGCCAACAAAAAGGAGAGAGTGGGAGGAGGGACAATGGCAATGCGAGACGATCGAAAAAACGGGGGACGGAAAGTGAATATGAACGAATGAAAATAAAATGTGTGACACGGACTATAAATCACAGAAAGATGATGAATATGAGGAGGAGAAGATGATGGTCGGACATTCTAAACTTTGTTAAATAAAGAATGTGCACACAAACTACTACACCCATTTTCATTTACACCAGTCATTTTAGCAGAATACACAAAATGAGAAGTGATCAGAGAGCAAAAAAAAAAATGGTGTCGATCGACCAACAATTAGAGACTGAGTATGAAATTGAGACTCTGATCGGGCGAAAGAAACGGGACAGGCGGAAAGAATGCAAAGTGACAAAGAAGACGGAAGAGAGATGAAAGAAAAAACGGAGAACAGTTGGAAAAGAGAGACAAAAAAGGAAGAGAGGCGTGAGAGAGATAAGGAGGGAGAGAGAGAGTGAAACCAGTTGAAAAAAATTATTCAAATCCATAAAAGTGGCTGGTCTCACCTCAATTTGTGTGACTTTGGTAGATGGTCGAAAGTTTTGCCGCAGTCCCATGGCCTGCACGTATGCGTTCAAGTAGTTTTTATAGAGGCCAGCCCGTGGGCGCTGTTGTGCCAACGACGGAACGCCCATAAAGTCGGCGGCCAACGAATGGCCAGGCAAATCCATCCACTCCGCAGCACTGACAGTGACCATCTGTTGGGTATGGTCACAGATTTTTTTTTAAATTAAAATCAAAAATTAATCAATCGATCAGCTGGTGCCAAAAATGGTAAAATGCCGCCAGCACTGATCGCTGACTCACATCATCGTCATAGTCTGTCCAACTGCCACCAATTTGCTGGTCGCCGAGTACAATGTGCGAAATGGTGCTCGTTTCGCAACGCCTCCAGCAAAGACAGGATGATGATGCCGCGGGAGAAGAGGGGCACGACGACGGTGGCCGTTGCTGGAGGGGCTAAAGGAAGAGAACGAATCAAATTAATTAATTAATATAAAATTGCCAATTTTTACCGCGCCATTGTCGACAAATTGCTCGTCGTCCACAACAGCGGTGGAGGCCTGACCAGCAAAATTGAGATGGGGACGAACTAGACAATCGTATAGCACAGCGAACGGCGTATGCCCGCCGGCGCTCGCCGTTTCCGAGTGCGCAAAGTATTGGTCCGCCAGCGAGCCGATGTCCTGCAAAAGGAACAGTCCAGTTCCAGTTTGGTAACCCTCTCTCTCTGTCGTTCTCCCTCCAGCCCACACCACCTGTTCAAGCAGTGACTGCTCGTCATCATCGCCGCCGGCCATGCGCAAAAATTGTTCATGCAACCGCGGGTCCGGGTGCGGGTTCCGTCGGTTGTAGACGGGATGCCAGCCGGAAAGTAGTGCCGAGAGAGCAATCCCTGCGGGTCCATTGCCTGAAGCGAATGAAATTCGAATTTTTTTTTTTTTTGAATAGGCCTTCATCTTCCACAGCGAAATGGCCTTATGGGCCTGAATATTATTAAATTATACCAATCACAACGGTGTCAGTGTCCAGCTCCAATTGCTGTTGTTGTTGGCGCAGCAATTTTTTCTGTCCCCTGGCGCAGTTACTGCTCCTTCGGCGTGCCGTCGACGATGGCGACGAGGAAGCAGCGGCGGAGGCGGCAGATTTTGGCCTGTCCTCCAAAAGTTGGCACAACGAACAAATGTCCATTGCCAATGCCGGGATGCCCCACATTATTTGTTGGCACAATTCAGCAATAATAAAATGGTGAAGGGAGTTGGTTGAGCTTCAACAACAACACTGAGTGCAGCAGTTGCGAGAACAGTGCTGCTTGAAAATTGTAGTATCACAATAGAAACGATCCAATGGCGATGCCAATGACGACGGAAGGGACGGCATTACGGTCAGAAGAGCAAAGAAAAATCAAAACTGCAAGCTTAATGGCGGGATAAAAGGTAAACAGTTTCAAATTTTTTTAAGCATTTTCATTTTTGGTCCAGGGTGGATTTGAGGATAACGGAAAATAAGGGAAATACGATGACACTTTCTAGAAAATAAATTTCTCAAAAATAATGATGATAAATAAACTGATGAGGGAGTGGAAGAGGGCCGACAAATTCCTCTCCCCCCCCCCCGTTCATTGTTGATGGGGAGTATGGGAATGGAGCCTCAAAAGCTTTTTACGCGACCCCAAAACGCGAAAGTGTCCTTTACTGATATGGTGGGAGGGGGGGGAACTATGGAGGAGTTTCCCCGTCGGGGGGTGGGGGGGACAAAATCACACAAAAATGCTGACAGAAGCAAAAACAATGACAAAAATAGTGCCAAAAATTGCTGGCTTTTTTGATGAGTGTTAAATTGTAAAATATTTTGGTTTTAAACACAAACAAAGATACGGCGACAAAACTGAGCGAAAAGAAAGAGGCTGCGTTGATGCTGCTGATCGGGCAAATTATGAACGGAAAAATAATCACATGAAAATAGTAAATTATTAAATCGCATAGGAATAGCATGTGATAAACATTTGTCTGTCCATCGTGGTCGCATTTTCATAGAGATTTTCGGTACTCGGTATCGGTGTATACCACGGTATACAGTGAAAATACCGTGGCATTTCGGTGCATACCGTGGTTACTGAAGACCAATACCGTGCCGCGCACTGCCCACCCCGTATTTGTTCGGGGAAAGGAGGGAGCTAGAAAAAAGAGCGCAGATGGTAAGACAGAAAAAATTGGGCGAAGTTCTTGGGTTTTTTGAGTATCCAATTTTTTTTTTGCGTATATCGTAATGATTATTATACAGTACAATACAACACCCAAAGGAAAAAAAGACTTTAGTTACTAAGCCAAGAAGTATTTAATTTCCGAATGCTTCGTCTTTTTGTTTTTTAAAAACTATTTCAGCATCGGGGGTGACGTATAGTGTTATTTTTTCCTTTTTTCAAAGAGTGACACCTAAAATGTTTTCATCAATCAAACTGTTCCGCAGCCGCTCTCGCCATGCCCCGTCGCGTCATGAAAAATTGTTTAGGCATTTAGAAGAAAAAAAAAACGCCTTCAACATTTGTTTCATGACAAAGACACAAAAATGACAAATTTTGTTAGGGTTGAGAGGGAATAGTGAGGAAGAAAAATGAGTGATGAGAGAAAAAGTGGATATTAAAGAGGGAGAGAGAAAGGAAGTGACAAATGATATGATTTCTTTGATGATGGCAAAGAGATTTTTTTCGGGGGAAAAGCGGCAAAAAGATAAGGTGAAAGGCGGAAAAAAGACAGACGGTCAGAGAGAGAGAGAGAGAGAGAGCGGAAGACAGCAAATGCTGTTCGTCTCTGCTCATCCCTTGTTTTTCATGTGCTTAAATGCCATTCTAACCAAGTAAGCCGATCAATGTATTAATAGACTAACATAATCCGTGTATATACCGTAGGAGATTTACTAAAAAGAGAGGGAAAAAAGTTTAGTTTGGATTAGATTAGAGAGGGGGAACAACGAAGGAACGAACAAATGGCGTTGGTGTGGGGGGCGGGACAACAGGACGCGAGAATGAGAGATGAACGACGACGACACCGAATGGACGGAAGGGAAGCCATGGGAAGAGGAGAATGTGTGTTTGTTGCTCTGTTGCATTTGCAGAGTAAAGGGTGGGCGATGGATGGATGGTTGATTTTGGGTTGTTGGTCGATGTGTGATGCAACACACTCGCTGGCTGGCTGACTGACTGATCTATGTGAGAGTGGATTAATGGATGGACACTTTTGATGGGTGTGCAGGTGGGACCGGGGCACAAGGCGAGGGAGGGAAAGGTGAAAGATTGTGGACGGACAATTTTCAGCTGCACCAGCCATGGAGAACGCGATTGGGTTTGGGTAAAAAGGGACGAATATGGTGGACAGTTGGAAGTAAATATGACGAATAAAAGGCAGCGTCGCAGGGGAAGGGGAGAGCAAGTAGTAGCCGATAAAATTGGTGGGCGGAGCGGGCAGAGGACGCGGCGGCGGCTGGCTGATAGCGCGTGAAGCGGCGCCGCCGTGGCGTGAACGGGATGGCACGCGGTGCCCACTGATGATCAAAAATATATACGCTGTTTTGACCATCCCCACCGCCCCTCCCCCCCCCCCCCTATTACATAGTAACCATTTTATTTAATGCACACATTACTGTCAGTTAGTATGTCCCTTGTATTCTTAAATGATGAGACATTTTCAAATCTTTTAATAGTGTAGTGGTTTTTTCCTGACGCTTGCGATTTTCGCGCAATAAAAAAAACGGTGGGAAAATGGGATATCGGAAGTGAATGATGAGAAATGGAGGAGGGAGATAGAGGGGAGGGGGTGGGGAGGTGATATGAAACATATATGTACATATGGTGCATCTTCACCAGGTGTTGGATTCAGCCCCAGCGGATGCGCTCTGAGAAGGCGAGCGCCTGTGCGGCGGCGACAGCGGCCCTGGAGGGACAAATGGGACGACAGCGACAACGCTTGCGGAAGAAGAAGAAGGCTTGGGGAGGAGGGAGACACATTCGTCTCGTCGGCCCTCCCCCCGGCGATGCTTCCAATTTCGCAGCAAAAAAAAATAAATAATAACAACAGCAAGAATCTCCCCCCCCCTATTTTATATCTGCAGCAGCAGCAGCAGCTGAAGCAATTGTGGCCGTACTGTTTAAGCAGCGCGACACCAGCAAAACCAGTTGGGGGAGGGAGATCGACGGCTTGGGATGAAAGATGAACGGGAGGGGCGGGGAGGAAGAGGGGAGGGGAAGAAAGCGGGCCAATCGCCGCAAAAATATAGTGAAGTAAGCTAAAAGTGAAAAACGAGTTCCTTCCGCTGTTGTGGAAACTGTGAACATTTTTTAAAAAGAAGAGCGCAATTTGTAAATGAAAAATCTTCTCAAAAATGGAAAATTCTTCATTTTGGCGTCAATTTGGGAAAATGAAACAACTTTGGCAATGGCTAAATGCAGTGAATGAATGAATGAAAGAAAAGGAAAAACACAGGCAGGCACACTCATTAATCCCTTATTAAGCCGCTCATCAGTGTGGGAATGAGAAACCTTTCTCAAATTTGTTCAAATGGAAAATTGTCGACTAAAATTGTAAGCTCGAAGAGAGAAAAGGCCAGAGAGAGAGAGAAGGGAGAGAGAGAGAGAAAGGGACAAAAAGAAAAGCGCTCGTCCGCCCCGCCGGGGAAAGGAAAAGTGCAAAAACTAGGCCACTCTCTGTTCTCTGACCCCAACATATAGGAATGGCGCGCTCTTCACCTTCACTGTTTGTTTGGATGCCCTGGGCAACTGACACGCCATGCGGGGACAATGCCAATGTCAAAGCCAACACAAAAACCCATTATTGCCAACAGGACGGTAAACAGAGGGAAAAAGAACAAAATATGGTGGGGAGAAAAATGAAAACGGTGTTTGCCCCAAGGGAAGGGACAGACAGACAGAGGGATGCATTCGTTCAACTGACTCGCCATTTCGCCCTCTTCGTTTTTTCAAATTGTGAGGGAACGCCGCCCCCCCCCCGAACCGAATGTATGAAACTGTCATAAGTTTTTTTTAATGATACCAATCAAAGCGCTTCCAACCTCAATTATACCAGGTAACCGAAGTGGAGCGCTCGAGAACAAGTCTCAAATACATTTTTGCTATTTGGCCAGGCATTTAGCTGTTCTTTGGAAGAGACACCTTAAGCTTTTCAAGGTTTTGAATATTTTTTGACCAAGGTTCGACATTCCCGGCGGGGTGGGAGGGGCGGATAATTGAGGGGTAAATGGCGTGGAATCGGCGTGGGGAAATGAAGTGCGCTCGTCAGGGAACAGGATGAACAAAACAAAACGTGTACTTATGCCAGAATATGAACGAATGAACAAGGAAACCCCGGGTGGGAGTGAATATATGAGAGGGTAAGCCATAAAAAATTGGCCGACATTTACTGAAGGAGTGTCAATGAATATATGATAGTATGTGGTAGTTCGTGCCCTATTAAATATGGCAGTACCCATCTGTCTCATTTAAATGGTAATTAAACAAAGTTGTTTTAACCCCATGACTCGAGCCCATTGGCCAACCCCAACTTAAAGTTCAACAAAAATTGTAGAGTACTCAATCAAATTTAAAAGGGACCCGCAGGGGATTTGTTTCAATTCTACAATAACTTTGTAAAAGTTCCAAGTTAAAAGCTATTTTTGCTAATTTGGAATGAGAATTTTTTTTATCAATTTAGGAATTTTACGGATTTTTCTAACATACCACGTAGGAGTTTTTAATTATATCGATGATTCCAAAATTCTTGGTCTAAAAGTCTTTTAAGCTTATCCAAATTGTGCTAAGCTTGAGGTATGAAATTTCAGATGTGATTAAGGGCCTAAAAATTGAAACAAGTCCCGGTCGGAACTGTTTAAACAGACTCACATCTTTCCAACGTGTCACGGAATTTTGAAATAGATTGACTCGGTGTCCGAGTGTCTGCCCACCGTGGCAAAAGTCATGAGTGAAATGTCACGCAGGGGCCCATGGTCATTCATTGTCCCAAGTTTTTCGTCCCAAGTTCAAAGCTCAATACTTAAATACAATTTGAAATAATCACAAAGGTTAATAAACAATTAAAGGTCTCACAATCAACCACGAGCATGGGGGAAGCCGTCATGGAACTTCGATTGCCAAACCCTGGAATCCTTGTTTTTTTTTGCCACCGGCTGGTGATAATTCTTCCAGGAATGCAGCACAATCAATGGGATGGAAATTATTATTTTTTACATGTACACCCAAGCATTGGGATGAAGCAAACACCTCTGACGGGTGTCACCATGCCAAAAAAGAGCATACAGTCTTGCGCGAAAATTTATTATGAGATAATAAAATTTTCTATCATTTTTTTCTGCCTTTGTCCATCCAATTGCAAAACAAAAAAAAAAGAGGAAAAAACCAACAACAAAAAAAGCAACAAAATTTATAATATGTAGTAGAGTACTTCATACGCCGCCCTTTCCGCTGCTGTGCTCTTCCGTGGTTTGCGTCTTTTCCTGTTCACCGTCTCCTGATGCCACCTGTTCGCCACCGTTCTCGTCCTCATGACTATTCCCCGCAACAGTCGACGACTGCTGTTGTTCCTCCTCGTCGACTGTATCACAGTCATCATCAGCTGGGCACTCATAGTCCACCGCCGGGTTTTGCTCCAAAAACATGGCCCACGGACAGCCCTGGTCACGCACATGGGACGCAAACTCGTCCGCCAGACCGTCCAACGATGGGAAGGTGCACACATATTTGCCGACCGACATTTGGGCATGCAAAAATTGGAAGCCAACCACGAGCGCCTCGCCAAGAATAGAGGAACGTGTTGACTAAGAAAAAAATAATAAATGTTCCCTTTATCATTTTCACTTGTCCCAATTTGCCAAGTTATCTTAATGTGTTTGACGAATTTCATCATCTTGTTACACTTTGAGCGAGATTGTCCAGTTTCCATTTTCATAAAATCAGCACCAAATTCTACTCACCGAGACTCTATGAAACGGGTCCATCACTTTGAGGGGCGGCCGATCAGTGCCCAACGGTTTTCGTATAACTTCGGTTGTGCGCCCGTGTTGAATGGAAATGGCGGTTGTCCACGGATCAAATTTGGCATAGTAGTCCACCATCTCGAAAGCCAATTCACCAACATTTTTGGTACATTTACTCGTCCAAACTATGTGTGTGAAAAATAAGGGTTTAAAATTAATGCGAAAAAAATTGTACATGGCTTCTGGTCCGACTCAGACTGTGGTGGCACCTCATCGAGTTTTTGCACGAGGATGGGCAATTCGGACGTAAACATCTGGTCCAGCAACGGCTTAGGCAAATCGACAAACGTGGGCAGAACATTGTCGGGCACCTACCAATAGTTAAAATAATTTTTGAATACTTTCGAGGTCCGTCCCATTCTAGGATTTACCAGGAGCTTGTAAAGATAACAACTTTAATAATTTGGTTACTATGAAAAAGTCTAAAATTCTGGAATTAATTGACGACCAAGCACCGTACGCTGGCCCGTATCCAGGGCGAGGGGAATTCCGGCCCCCTCACGAATTTTTTTTTTTTTTTGTATACTACAACCCTGAAACAACCTACAACACAATTCAGATCAGTTATAATTTGCATTGTGCGACAAAAAAAAAAACAAACAAATCATCACGTCTTTTCTGTTTAGAAAATGAAGGACGAGCAGCAGTATGTGATAGCTGGAGAAGAGACCACTTTTGCTGTTTTTGAGGCCTAAAATTTTTTTCCTTCAATTTGCTAATTTACTAGGTAATAAATGTTCCATTCCATTCACCCATTTGTAGGAAAATTTGTCGCAACCAATGGAAGAGGAACAAAAAACGGCGATCAGCCTGAAAACAAGCCTCACCAACCACTGCATTTTTTAAAGCGTCCATGCCGCCCACCTGCAGATAGTGTCGGACCATCAGCGTGTTGCGTAGCGATTGGAAGTCCATGCGCGGGAAAGTGAGGTCAATCCTGATGCCGTTGTCCATCTTGGCCATAACCAATGGCACACTAAAATTAACAAGAACATTGTATGGCTCATTTAAATATAATGTATTTTATTACGCTGTTTGTGAAATGATTTCCGGCGCTTGGGACATTCGAAAACCCTTCGACGAATGCGTGTCGCCGAATTTTTTCACAGTGTCCGCAATTGCCTCCAAAAACGAACTGAATAAACAAATAAATTGCGAGCAAAACTAAAACATTCATTGTCAAAAAAAAAATTTTTTCTGGAAAATTAATTTTTTTAACCAAATTATTCCTTCACACGTAAAACCCCACAAGGAAATCCATAATTTTTAAGATAGGGCAAAAAAGAAACTTACATCAAAAAAGTGCGTGAAGAAGACCAAAAATCCTGATAATATTTGTCCTGTTGTTTCCAATTGGCGCCACAATAAACAAAGGCCAAGTCGATGTCTGGTGAAAGATCGAAGCCCATGCCGGAGGGAATCGAACCGACCATGACGATTCGAGAACGGCCCCCAGGGGCGCAAATGGCACGCTCCAAGCCAGCAACAATGGGACGAACACGCAAACAAAGCTATGAGAACAAATTTGTAATTGGACAAACCACGCAAAAAAAAATGTTGATAAATATGATTTATGGGCGTTGAAAAAAATTTCCGTTTCATCAAGTCACGCATATTCCCCCAGGTACTGCTTGAACTTCTTGCTCGTTCACCCGTACTCACCAGTCTGTTACGTTGGTAACTGTTTGCACAAAAATCGGAGACCGACGCACTAAGCAGTTCAATTTGGGCTGCATTTAGTAGCTTTAATTGGTCAAGCGACGCGACAGTGGCAAAGGACGACGCCGACGGTGGAGGCTGGCGCAAGGGATGGATTGGTGATGATAATACTGGAAAAAATAAAAAGTAAATTATCGGATATCGTTTTATTTTTGTTTAATCCATTAAATTTTACATGTGCAAAATTGTCGGACATATTTTGGCATGAATTGAAGGGGGCGATGCAATGGGCCGACGCCGCCGCCACAACCGACGACAACTGTTGTTACTGCTACTGAGGCTGATTGGGAAACTGAGGCCATCATTCTTGCTGCGTCGAGTGCTGTTGTTGTTGCTTGCAAGAGGAGGAACGCCAAACGCGCAAAGTCAGCGAACAGTTGGAACAATCCTTGATTCCAATTTAATTGTTATTATTATTAAAAATAAGTATTCTTTATTTTTGCTTTCGCCCCTAATTTTTATGTTCTAACACCAACCACAAGCAGATAGTCGAGTACAAGCTGTTCAACAGCTTCGGATGGCACTTGATAAATACCACCACAGCGACAATTCTCTTCAAAATAGTCGTCCACCGAATGTGTCGCTGTTTCGCCGCAGTTCAACCAAATGTCGTCAAAAATCAGTTCCTTGTCAGAACGAAGTTGTTGCTCACACAACCAAATGTTGTAATTTGTCCTGGTACTAGGGTTCCTGAAAAGCAAAAATTAAAGGCAAAACAACGAAAATAATCATTGATAACAACAATAGAAGCCGATGATACTAGCCGATGATACTAAGAGTATGTTTTGCTTATTATTGAAAAGCAACAAAAGGCTGTGTAATCCGTGTCATTAGCTAATCGCGACCGCGTACCCCAACACTTTCCACGCACGGACCAAATCCAAGAACGGATCGATCTCCGCAGCAGAAGTGGTGCGGCTCTTGTCGGGATGGAACTGCCTCAGCAGTTGAAAATATGCTTGTTTTAGTTGCTCGACGGGCGCGGATATGTCGCAATTTAAAAGTGTATAGAAATCACGCATAAATTAGCAATGCCTGAAAATGAATTGAGAATTGAAAGTCACGTCACACCCAATCCATCAAATTGTAACGCGTGAAACTAACACATTGCCAGCATGTGCGGCGCATTCCAAAAATACTGAATGCGGTATCAAACCAAATCCATGCATTTATCGAACGAAAAAAAACCCAAAATTTATTTACATGCTTATCGAACAAAAAATTAGCCCACATTACAAAAAAAAGGATGATGAAAAGCCGTTTCAGGTAATTAAATTAATTAAAGAGCATCATGCATTGAGAAAGAGCGATAGAAATTGTGTGTTTATGTAAAACAACACAATTAACAATTTCAGATGGTTGTTAATAATCAGAAAAGTCATTCCATTAATTGGTAGTTTAATTAAAGAGAATTAAATTTATGGCGTCAAAATCTCAAAATATCCATGCAACGAGTGGGTTTCAAAATCCAATTTTCTTTGAAAAAACCAATTACAGTTTGGGAAAGACACAAAAAAATTCGTTTCTATTAGGCACACATATGTGCGCACTAAAGAAAATGTCGACATTAAAAAAGAATATGTATAGACAAAAAGAACAACAATTGCAAATGACAAGATGTAAAAGTTTATTTTATCACGCAACATGAATGCATAATTAAATAAAAAAAGGAAATAATAAAAAGGAAATAATAATGCATGGAAACAACAATTACTATATGTAGTATATTAACGTAAATGTATGAATATTATATGAGAAACATGGAGAGAGAGACAATACCAAATACCAATAATAAAGCTGAGGGAATGGGAACAGCAGAACAAATACAACACATATACATATAAACGCAGACCAGGGAGGGATGTGACAACGGAAATAAGTATGAAAGTCGGCAGCAGATTTGATGCCATCCCCGACACTCGCCGTGTGTACCCAAGGGATTCAGAGTGCACAATGAAAAGATGTGAGGGAGGGCAGAACAATAACAGAAGGGTACGAAATCGCATCATACACTGACCGAGTCACATTTTGAGCCCTCTAAACAATGCCTAAATGCTTTCAAGATGGTCTGTTGAACAACAAAAACAAACAACCTAGGTATATGAAGACAATTATAACAACAATAGCCCAACAAATGGTAGGAGTGCATGTGCGCGCCTTAAACTGTTGCGGCGGCTGCTGGTTTGGATGATGGACGCGGAGAGTGCGGCTGTTGTTGTCCTATTGTTATTGTCGTCGTGACACTACCGGAGGAGCATTTCGTTGCGGTGCTTTCTGCAGCTGTCGAGTCGGTGGTGGACGTTGTCGCACATTTGTAACAACAATAGACAGAGATTTGCTGTACACCGCGCACAGAAATGCCCACACAGCAGAAGTGGTACCAGCGAGCACAGCCCGCCTCGCACTGGATCCAACGCGTGAACTCGCCTGTGTGTAGGAGGAAGGGCATTTGTGTATGAAATTGGAAAACAGGAATCCGAGATTTCCGAGTCCCGAATTTCTATTTTGAGGCCATCACTAGCTACCATCCCAACCCTGGCAAGATGGAATCCATCACTGACTGTAAGGTTGTAGACAAAAATCAGCCGCGCATTTCTCCATGTGACTACCACCGGAACCAGAAGACTGTTGTTGTTTATGTCGTTGCGGTTGAACCTTCTGCTGCCCTTCCATTTCCTTGTCCTCCTTCACTGTCGCAACAAATTGCTCTCCACCTTCCTCCATCATTGTGCATTCGCCCGTGCCGTTGCTCCGGTGCCGTTGTTGTTTGGCTGGTGATGAGTCGGACACAGCGGTGGACAACAACGATTCGGTGAAGAAAGAAGCGGAGGTGGCGGAAGTGCATCCAGACGACTTGTTGTTGCTCACTTTGGCGTCGCCGCCCAATGACTGGCGAGATGCTTGTCGATGAGTGTCGTTGTCGGTGCTTCGTCGCTTCCCTCCGGCATTGGTTGTGCGTCGTCCACCGCCGCTGCCCAAGGCGGAAGACGGGCCGCTAAGTGAATGGCCAAAAATGATTGGCAACTGTTGTGAATCAACCATACGCTCCTGCAAACAAACAAAGAAAATGAATTATAAGCGTGAATAAGCAAACGAACCCGGACATGATGCCAGGTTTGAATTTGGAGGTCAGGCAGTGGAAACAGATCAAAGTAAGCGGACTTGGCCAAAGCTTCGTACGCCTCAATGTCTGTCACTTCCAGTGAAAGTACCATTGTCAGCCATTTTTTGAGACTAAAAAGGACTTAAGTCATATGAATTATGGAATTATATATATATCAATGAAAACTACTCACGCTGTCTCATCATTCGGCTCAATTTGTTTAGTGCCCTTTGGGATGGTGTGCAGCAAACGGCGAAGTTGGGTGAAAGCGTTGACGGAGCAATTGAACAAATGTTGTAGAACAATCTAGATGATAATGAATAACAAAGGAACAACATATGGACACTAATAATTGGCTAGTGTTGTCTGGTATTTAGTAGGCGTATTCATTGCAATCCCGGAACAACTCGTCCCCCCCCACCCCCACTTCGATCATTCCCCGACCCCCGCTCCGAATGTTTCGGGGGAAGGGGGGGGGGGGGGTCGCAAAAAGAATAAGTCCCAAACATTTTTCCTGGCGGGAAATTGTACCGGCGGGAAATCGTCATGTTCCGGGGGGGGGAACGGCGGGGGGGGGGGGAGGAACGAGGTGCACCCATTCAATTCACTCACTCGTTCGAGACAATTTTCGGGCAGCTCACTGCTGCTGCGACAAGCAGCCTCCACATCCTCAATGCATGGACGACGACTGAACAAAATCAAAGAATAAGTGAAAAAAATATATAAACTGCGTGAAATTTATTTGCAGCCATGAATGGCTTGCATACCTTCTCAGACAACGTTGGCACAACAGGACACCGGCTGGTAGACGTGACAAAAATGGGTCCCACTGGGCGCATGGAACTGAAATGCGTGGTCATTTTCGATTTTCAGTCTTTTAATTCCACCATCATCATCTCTAACCGTGAAGTTTTGCATTGCACACAAAGCATGGTATCATTTCGTTGTCAAGTATAAACAACCGAAGTCCAGCCAATAGGTTAACATTACCACCACCACTACCAGGCAATTGTCCTTCTCGAATATTGCTTGACATCGCTGTTGTTGTTGATGTTGTTCTTCGCTCATCGACAACCTGAACCAGCAATGAGAGGCATGGAATATTTGAGCGACAGCGGTTAAAACAATCTTTCAGGTGGGGGAGGGGGGGGGGGGGAATCCTTACGGCCGACGATCTTATTTTTCTTTCACCAGGCATTTTTTAGGGGTGGGTATTAGAGGCCAATAGACACTGACGGGAAAATTCGTTAAGAAACATGGTAAAAATAACGAATAAACCCAGACATACAAAGGATTCAAACCTATCAAAACTGAACTAACTGACCATCGTCGGCGGCGATGTGTCCACCGCACTTGTTGTTCCTCCTCCCGTTCTGCTGGGCAATGAGCAACGTTTGCGCTGCTTTGGATGATCACCACCTCCTCTTCCTGTTGCCCCTCGTCCGCTGTATGCTGTTGAAGAAGTGGCGGAGCAGTTCATTCTCTGGCGTCGGCTTGACACCAACGGCGTGTCGCGTGCACAACTGCATGTCTCCTTTGGCGTCCGTCCCTCATTGGTCAGACGCAATGCGTGCAACAACGTGCACTGTTGATCAGCAATGGACTGCAGGTGGCCAAGCAGTTGGTCACGTGAGACAAACGGACGCAACTGACGCCAGCTAAAGGCAGATGCATGAACGTGCACTATATTATGATGGAAGTTGAAAGTCGAGAAATTCGGAAGTAGCCCGAAACTGTTAAGGATTTGTTGTTAATTTAATTTTACTTCTCCAAATATTTGGTGGAAGTGAACAGCGACAGCGGCATCGACTCGCCTTCAATCAGTGCAGGCAAATCGCTAGGAATAAACGATTTAATTTCTTGTTTAATGTTGATTGCTGCGTTTGCTTGAACTCCCTACCTTCGTCCAGCAACAATGTCGAACAGTGTGTAATAGGAGACCGTTTTTTGGAACATTGTTCGTGCCCGTTCAACAAAGCGATTTAGCCCATTCAACAACGTTTTGACTTTGCCATGCCGACGTCCATCCCGTTCAAAAAGCGATTGAGCAAAGTTCTGAAAACACGCGAAATATAAATCAATGGCCATAAGTGCGATCGTATGGTTAACCCAAAGTTAGAGATTTACACACAAAGACAAAAAATCAATAAAATTGGACAACTTTTGTGTTTTGGCTATATATGACAATGACGCAATTATTTAATATTTACATGTTCCAATTGCTCCAACGTGCGCAATGAGAATGCCTTTTGGCTGTTTTCGCACAGCAGCAACTCAAACTCATCGTGTGCGTTTTGAGCCAACTTAAAAAACAAAACATGATTAAAACGAATTATAAGATTTCAACAAAATGTGCCTCCAATTCCGCTCGGAATGTGTCCATTGCGGGCGATTGGACCCAATCGGCAGTGCCAAGTGCAAACGATCCACCACAAGCGATGCCGTTGGCACCGGCATCCTCTGGTGCAACAATTTGTGTTGACCATTGTTTGCGTGCCTGCTCAAAGCAAACGGGAGTCGACTCTTCCACTGCTTCCGCACTGGTAGCACCATTTTGGTCATCAATTGTCATCGTTGCTGGTGATGTTTGACGTGCAATTGCCAAAAAGTCGGCTGCTCCTTGGTCAGCCGTTGTGCCACTGTTCAAAAAGTGCTCCAATTTAGCATGCATTTGTTTCACAGAGTCAGTGTAATTTGCGTTGTCATTATCAGTTGACCATTTGTGCCCATCAGCAACAAGTTTCTGCAAAAAGGGCGGCTATTAATTAATGATCTTCAACCAAAGCCCCGGCGGAGATGCATTAATATTTAACTCTCTATGTCATTGTGTTATCTGCAATCATATTCAACATTTTCAAAAGACTGCTTGGTAATGCATTAGATACCGAAAATGGTTAAATGTAACTACAAATAGCCTGATGAGAAGAATATGCATTCATTTCAAATTCTACGTGTATTTTACTTTATGATCGTTTTTAATTTAATATGGGTCCAAACATCCTTTCCTTAACTTTTTTTTTGATTGAATAAATAAAAATAACTTACTGCCAATTCGTGCAGTTCGACCCGTCTCTGTTCACTGTGATCCTCCTCCTCCTCTTCTGCCAGCTGCTCTTCCATTCTGCCCTTCCCGGTGTGATTCTTTTTCATCAATGTCCTCGTCCCAATTAGTTTTTGATCCTCAAGCAGTTCATCATCGCCATCATCATCTGCCTTGTCCACAACAATGTCATCCATCTTTTCGCTTTTCACTTTTAAATGGCGCTCAATTTGGCCGACAATTTTGCCGGCGTTGACCAACCACTGACAACAAGCAAGTTTCTGCGTTTGGTGGGGTAGTACCATTTTAATACTGTCACTTTTTAGCATTGTTTTTACCGATTTAAGTCTATCCAAGCCTTCAGCTTCCAGCTTCACATTGAACTCCTCTACCGCCTCCGCGACGAGCGCACACAGTTCATCAACCGACTGGACGCCCGCAAACGGACGCGCGAGTGCCGCATTCGCACGCGACTTCCACCCTTCGACGCGTTGGCAAAGATCCTGAATAGTAGGACGCGATGCATAAGCGTTCACAGTATCGAACCAAGCAAACCTGAATGCCGTGTTCCAATTCCCCGTCCTCGAACATTGAGTCCACCAACTGTTGACGAAGGCTGTGCATCTAAAATGTATGGGGTGAAAATTTAACACTAGTTTTTTTAATATTTTAAAAATTACGCACCTCGGCATATTCCCAACGCGTATCCGCCTTCTGACACCGGGTTTGATCTCTAAAAATAAACACGGTCAAAAACATAGGAAACTTACGCTTACCTAAGCCGAATTTTACGCTTGAGCACTTTGCGCACAGCGGCAACAGTGCGCTCAAACTGTGCCATTGTCTGGTTGATGCGTTGGATTTCTTCACAGTGCGGGAACCGCGCGTTGCGCCATTGATCCGCCAATGAACGCATTTGATGCACATCTGCCAATTGTTGGACCCAATTATTTTTGATGAATTTTTTTTGCACCAATTTTGCTCTGCGTGACTCGCTCCGCTTCGCTGTTTCTTTGGCTCTCGCCTGCCGCCGGTGGCACTCCATTGTTGTCGTGGTTTGCCAACTCATCGCCTCCGACGGTGGCACTGTGAATTACAGAAGTAGACGATGCCGGCACCACTACAACGCGCGCGTACAGCTCCGCGACCGCCATGCGCCACTCAAAGAACGTAGTTGTGCGCTCGGTGAGGTGGCGGACAAGTGGCACCAGGTCCTCAAGCGTGTATCGAAACCTTAAATAAAAAAAAATCCATTAAAAACGAAAATAGAAAAAAATAAGTGGTTCGCAAAAAAAAAATGTCGCTAGGGCTCATAAATTAAAAGAATTTTTGTTGTCAATATTCCCCCCTTGAAATCTCCTGCTCGTTACGGGCAGGCAAGACTCGGACAACGGAAAAACCGTAGTCTTAATGCGAAACATGTAACGATGTTAAAGGTTCTCAGGTTTAGCATCCCTTTTTGCCCGAGTACTGCTTGCAGTCATCCCCTTCCCATCCGTCCCCACTTTAGACAGCACTGCTCCAGGCTGCATTCGTTGCACAACTGTTGCACATGCTGCGCGCACACCATGCGCCCGTCATGGCGGCAACACAGGCCAGAGCAGAACAGCGTGGTGCAGCATACTGCGCACGAGCGCTCATCGTCCGGAATGTCCTCAAAGCGACAGAAGGCACTGGCATGAACGCCGGCGATGGACAGACGGCGCCGAAACTCTGTCTCACGCGCGACAATCCAACTGAGCTCGTCTAATGTTGCCAGACACATGCCTAAAAGACGGCTTGGTTTTTGGAGAAGAGAAGAAAATAGTGAAGGAGAGATTTTTGAAAAACTTAAAAAAATGTCTCCCTAAAATTTTTTTGTCATGAAAGTCGCGCACTATAAATAAACGTACCAATGCTCAATTTGTGTGCACCGAAGACCATCTTCATCACCAACTCCTCATGTGCAAACACGCAGGTACGTCCAACGCTGGCATAGTTCTCCAGACAAAGACGGCCCATTTTCAACTAAAAAGTATAAATAACGTTTTTTTTTTGCCCCCCCCCCTAAAACAAACCCAATCAGGTGGTGCAAAATTGACAGCCTCCGCACAGTTGAGACCCTCATTGAACCCGGCGTGGTAAGAACGGGGAAATGTGATGACAAATTCGCCCGCATTTTGATGCACTTAAATAACGAAAGGAAAAGACATTACAAGACTGCTTGATGTAATATGTTCGACTTGGCTTACCGGTGTGCACATGAATACCACGGTCGATGAGAAATTGTGGATTCCTGGGACAAAAACCAATTAAAAAACTTACAAAGTCTGTTAAAACCCATACATGTGAGTGATCATTTGGTGAAGCAGGTCAGTTTGCTCCACAAAAAGTTCAGGTGCCGATTCTCAAAGAAAAAGAAAAAAAATCATAAAACCATAATGTGTAACACAATACTCACCTTTCATAACCTTGTCAAACAGTTCCGCCTGTTCGCCAGGCACTCCGTACCAAATTTTGCGCTCACCCCAATGGTTATAGTTGATGGAGTACAACATAAAAAAAGGGAGAAGTGAAAAAGTAATATGTGTTATAAATCAAAACAATGCTGAAGACGCCCGTCATGTTCATGATGTATTACCATCATCCCTTCCCACTCATAAAAAGGGCATTGAAGACGAGCAGAAAAGACAGACCAGTGATCCTCAACGTGCCAACAAAATGTGGAGAACAGCATGCCAATGTATACCCATGGGACAATCATTCCGGAAATGTCGGTGGTCATGTGGCACAGCACACTTTCGCGCACCTTTGGCAAATTATTCAAGTTCCACGGATGGTTGGCGTACAGCAAGCGCTCTCGAGCGTCAGCCAGACCACGGCCAACGTCTTCACGCCGCGGAAATCCGCTGCCGACTTTACTTGAAATGCTGTAACAAAAAATGAATACAAAATCCGAGAGTAACATGTTTAACCTCCATCACTATCATATTAAACTTGGTAATAAGATAAAAAAAAACCCACAGATCAGCCCCGTATTTCACTTGAACACCCTTGTCAATGTCGATCACATTTCTCCAAAATTCCCGTTCCACACGCTCAGAAGGCACATCCTTAAGTGTCAAATAGAAACTTCAAATACCTTTTTTGTTCGAATGTCAAACATACGCGTGGCTCCAGGTTGAAGTACTGTTGCTTGTACCTGAAGTGATGTCAAAAAAATAAATTTGTTAAAAAATATGTAGATTCATAATTTTCCTTTTAATTTTACGTATTTTGCTGGAGAACTTTTTTTTCATTTCGGGGAGGGAGGGGGGGCTTCAGCACCAGTGCAGCGTCCCTCCCTATCGTTATGGGCCTGATCGTCCGTCTGTGTATGTCGTGTCATTCATCCATTCCGCCCGGCCCGCCGCCCCCCCCCCCCTCACCACTCACAAATTTGCCCACTCGCCGAACGACTCCAACGTGAAGCACTGAGCAGAGTCGGAGAAGCCAAAGTCCATTGACACAATGCGCACCGTGTGTGCCACGCATTGGGCACAGCGCCACTCACCCTTCGGCACGGCAGCCAATGGTGGCGTTGCGCAATACGTGTGCATGGACGCGTCACATGTTTCGCACAGCAACAGACGCGCCTCGTCATCACCGCCACCGCATCGTCCGCACATCACCAGCTCAATCGGCGTAGTCCGATGACCAGCTGAAACGGGGAGGAATGGGTTTTCAAAAAAATAAAATAACAAGCCAGCCCCATACACTCTCTTCCCTTCCAACCGCAACGGATTTGCTAAAAAAATAACGGGTCGGGTTTCGGGCCGTTAAAAAAACGGGTTTCGGATATAGGGTAACCAACGGCAACCCTGCTTCCAACACCTTCGCCACACTTAAAAAAATGGTGCACTTAATAATTCATTAAGAGTACGACTCGGTCTCTGATTGTCACGTTTCGCCCACCCCCCATCCTTTTCTCAATACCTTGAATGGAACTTTTGTCCAACGACGGCACCGCTGTTTTTGATCCCGTCCCGGCCATCATTCGCGCTGCTTGGCTGCGCGTGAGCGGTGCCGCTGCGGTGCACTGCTCGTCCGGCAGCAGCTCAACTGGGTCCACTGTCGCCGCCCGTTCGCCAGTTTGTTCGCCATCCTTTGCAGTACCATCGTCATCGATTTTGTCACACTTTTGCACATTTGTCGAAGAAGCGGACAACTGCGAGGAGGACGAAGGAATGTCACTGGCACCATGGTCCAACACTGAGGTTGCCCCACTCGCGCTCTGTTGGTGTGGCTTTTGCTTTTGTCTACGGCACCCGCCACTAGCGCCCATGGCTGGAGCATCTTTTTTGGTAGGACTACTGCCGGATGCGCAATGTTCTTTCTGAAACATATTGCAAATATGTGGCTTTACTAGACCGTTCCAGGAAAAGCATTCCACCACGAGGCAACATTTGCGGACACATCTTAGGGTACCAAGAAATTGCAAATCCCATGGGAGGAAATAACCCTCAAACCCCCATTTCAACAGATTCCCAACCCATCCTCCCATACATTGGCCAGGCTAAGTTCAAACGGTTGAATCCATCGGGTGTAGCATTGTCGCAGTGTTTGGCCTGCGTTGCCGCGAAATCCCAAACATTTGGCAATGTGAGCCCAGCGGCGCGTTTCATTCACACGCTTAAGGCCACCCTCCTCTTCAACCAACTGAAAATACACATGGACTAGAAATGACAAAATTTATGGCGGCAATTCAGAGCATTAGTCCTTTTTTGTAGGAATTGATTTTTATTTATTTTTTTATTTTTTTATTGAGCGGACAAAATCAAGCATGGTAATGCTAGAAAAACAGACAATTTTATTGTATAAATTAAAAATAAAAGGCTCGAAATAAATTCACGGGGTCTGAAAAAATATTGGGGTGCATAGCAAAGTTCCACACCCCTAAATGGCTCTAACAAAAAATAGTGAAACAAAACCTGACGAAGTCGGAACAGATCAATGTATTTGTTGTCAATGTACGGGATGCGGAACTGCTGGTCCTTGGAATATTTCCAGAAATGGACAAGTTTGTTGATGAAAATGATGCGCAAACGAAAGAGCGCGTCAATTTCGTTGAGCCGTTGCACACGCGGCACAAACTCAAATTTGGCCGGATCAATGCAAAAAGGGGGCCGAAAACTCTGGAAAAAATGGGATCGAAATATGTATGCCATGTTAATCCGACGACTTTCAGCATTTTTACCGCTGGAGGAATGATTTTAACGAGTCCAAATTTCTGTGCCTCTGGTTTAATCTTGGCAACATAGCTAATCGGATCAGCGAATTCTAAAATGGTAATCCAATAAAAAATTACTATCATATTTAAGAAGCAAAAAAAATAAGCCTTCTTCCGTCGGATGATAAGTGGGGGCAAATGGAGGCCGCTGAAAATCGTTGTAATAGCGTTCTAAGTCCTTTTCCATTCCGTCAACGATTTGAAGGTTTCTTGGGAGTTGTTGATTTTAGAAATCAGAACAATGTGTTGCGAAGGTCAGCTCAAACGGAAGGACCGCAATCAATAAATACCATGAAATATACAGCTAAAACAACATGACAACATAAAAGTTTTAGTATACCTTTCGCGTCCCATTAATTTGGAAGAAAAGCGCACAACTTTATTGACTTAAATAATCATTATGTCAAACAATTATTTGCGATCATTTTTTGAAGATTTTATTTTGTGAAAACATAGTTTGTGGATTTTTTTGCGTGAGATTAAATCGGTGAAATAATGTGTATTAAAAAATTCAAAATGTAAGCCTTGTCCATTATCAATGTAAGCATATCCAATCACACACATGGAATAGCTTAAACGGGTATTGATTTCGCAAATTTTAGTCCTCACTAACAATAAAGAACATAGGTACCGAATTTTTTCTCACGGACATTAAAACGAAAAAATTAATTTGCAAAAACGTTATGCCAAAATTTCAAATACTCTCTCCATTTGCGCGACAGTTTGTATCTTTTCGGCACGAGCTTTTAACAATTCCCGAGCTAACCTTGAGTAGGGTTGAAACCGTATTATAAAAAGGGCGGTATACCACAGGTTCAGTCGAAGTTCTACGCCTCACGTAATAAAAAAGTGAATTACGACAGCCAATTTTTGATTTTTTTTTTCAAATTGTCTTTCTCAGGTGGTTTTCAGGGTCACTGACAACGGATACGTCCGAACCCAATACTTGAACTTACCAAAAATCGATAACGCAATAATTTAATTTTCATATGCTTCATGTTGAATTCCAAATTTTTTTTTTTTATTGTTTTTTACGCAGTAAAAAGTGAATGAACAATACATACACAGAGTGAATGTTGATGTACACAGCATAAAATTTAAAAAAAAAATGTGATGTGCCAAATGCACAAATTCAATGAAAATCATTTTTTTATTTACAAATGAGGGCATCATAAAAAAAAATTGATGAGGAGCAAAAGAGGCGCGGATAGCTGAGTTTTGAAGAACGGATGGATGGGATGGCCCGTCAGAACAGAATAATTTATGTACAACGTTGGACGACGACTGGCATTTAACTGATCGGGAGAAATGGACGATACATACAAATTGGGGTTTTGACGACCCGAAAATTTGATTTAGATGTCTTTTTTTGTCCATTTTCAATCGAATGGCAACTTAATTTCCTACAGACAACAGCGCACAAATGGATGTGGGGAGGGAAAGACGCAATGCGGTGAATTGGAGCCCCAAGGCCGCCCGCCCGAAAAAAAACGTGTGTAAATCCAAAGCGTTGTGTCAGAAAATTGGTGATTGATGGATAGTCAGCAAATTAATTAATTGACTCTTAAAGCAAAACATCCGATGGACTACGTAACTGACTAATGAATGCGAGAGTGAAGATAATGTGATGTTGCTTAAATAAGTAAATGATGTTGTCACAATTAAATAAATACCACACAATGTTCCGACAAAAACATTTGTATGGAGAAAATATGTAGAACACGACAAAATGGTGACAAAAAATGAACATATAAATTTTGGGGGGGGGGAAGCGATGCCTGGGAAATTCGAACAAAAAAAAATGGAGGAAAATGCTACGGCAAATAATGAATGAATGTTATGTGAGGAGTTTACGGTTGCCTTGGTTGTTTCTTTTGTGTGATCGATTCGCTTGTTGTTTTTACGCACACACAAATGAATGAAAGAATGAATGGATTGATTGATGATGGTATTTGATTGTTGTTGTACATAATTATAATATATAATCTCCTCATGCCCGCCGGTGGCGCCGCCGTCTCGCCTCACTCACAAATCAGCAAACACATTTCTTCCTCCCCGTCCATTCCGTTCAAAAATTCCACTTTCCATGCACTGCTGCACCAATCACACATTCTCTTCTATCCAAAGGCGGGCTGACTTGCATAGACCTGCAAAAAGGAACACACACCTGCTATGTTGTTTTTGCTAAAATATGCGGAAGAAAACAATGCGTGGGAAATTTTCTAAAAAAAAAACAACCGGAGGAGGCACCGAAACGAGAAAAAAAACATCCAACCCTAAGATTTTCGGGATGGGACAAAAATGAAACTAAATTCTTTTATGTAACAAGTAAAAAGAAAAATTCGTGTCCCAAATTTCCCCGCCAAATTCCGTGATGGGTGGGCGAAGGGGCAGCAGTAGCCCTTTAAAGGAATATAACTACAAAAAATGATTGCTTACGATGTACAAAAAGCCGTCAGGGTCTTTCTCCAGTTCGTAGAGCTTAAAAAGGAGCGGTTGTTATATGAATCGTTGTGCTATTGTTTTTACGCATCATCCAGAGCCAAGATTCGGGGATCCCCCAAATTGGAAACCCCCTCTATGGGTCTCACAATCAGTGTTTGCCGGTTCCGGGAATGTCCCGGATTTCTGACTTTACAGGCACTACATTTTGGAACCACTCCGAATGCACCACCCCGAAACCCCTGGCGAAAGTTTTTTATAAAAAATTGCGAGAATCAAAAGAATTGACATTGTTGTTACAAGTCGCTTTTTTGCGACATTGTATCATTAGAATTTGACTGCCGCCCCACAAAATTTACCTGGCCAACGGTCATCGAGTTGCTCGCCCATGACTTCTCATTGACCAATCTGTGCATATTTGGGGTCATTGATTTCCATTTTTTTTTGCCCCAAAAGTTTTTTGTGCCTTACAAATAAATGGCCTGCTCCGGGTGAAGCTGCAGCTTACGCCGAATGATCTGCATAATGTCGCCAACAGTGAACTGAGCGGGCACCAAATATTTGCAATGGCTCAACAGCGGCAAATTACCTAAAAACAGGCCAAGAGAGGCAATTAGATTTGGTTTTCATTGTTTTCCGAAACCCTAATTCGGGTTAGAATGTCGAAGAATTATTGTATCACAAATGTTGTGACAAGGAATGAATGTCATGGAATGACCCGATTCTGAAAAATAACGACATCCGTTTAATTTTTAGCACAATTTGGATCGAAATTTTAACTGGGTCTTAGAAATCCAGCACAATGGCATAAAAATATGTTCGACATGATTTTTGATTTTTTGGGCGGAAAAATTCTGACAAAATAAAATTCAGACAGGTCTTTATCCCATTTCCCATCACATCCATTCAAGAAATGATCAATTAATTAATTACAACACAAAAAGGCCTTACGCTCGTCTTTGATGCGCTCGATGATCAGCGGCACCTAAAAATAAATGCACAAAATTAGCAGAAAATTCAATTACTTTCAATCAATCCCTCATTCAATGAATGCACTTATTTCACTTAAAATCAGTCTCTCACCTTGTCTGTTTGCTGTCGCATAATTTCTTGCACCATTCGCTTTCGCTGCGCTGAAAAATGGGGAACTTATTTGCTTTATTCGATTAACGGAGGACGGATGAGGAAGGGAAGCGGATTTGTTGTCATTAGGCATATGCATTGGCAGAAAAATGGAAAGTTACGGGAGGGAAATGAAATGATTGAGGCCTTTGAAAAAACAACAAAAAATAGGTAGAGATTTCGGGATCCGAAATGTATGCTGAGTTTTTACCGACCCGTTGCATATACTAACACTGGTAGGAATTAGAGACCGACGGGGTCCCGGCGGGGATTTCCGGGGCCCCCGTCCCAGTTTTTTTTTTCGAAAAACCGGGAACGGGGTCCCCGGTAAAACGGGGATTTAGCCCAGTTTTCCCCGTCCTCGGTCAAAATGAATTCCCGAGTTTTTTCAAAATTCCTGTCTCTACTAGGAATCAAGTAAAAAGGGAAAAAATGTAAGGCAAATCCCGTTTTTTATTCGGAAAAATTGAAAAAAAAACGCACCAAAATCTTTGCGAATCTTGAAGTACGGAAGATTGGCACCCGCGCCGTTTTGCATGCCGCCGCTGGTCGTCGACGATGGCATTGCTGCTGCTGTTATTTATTTGAGACAGAAGAAAACAAAAAAGAAAATGAAGAAAATGTGCACAGCAGAAGAGAGGAGTAAGGCGCCTTCGATTTGTTTGTCGTCGTGCTGCTGCTCTGCTACTGCTACTGCTGTGTCCTATGTATGTGTATGTCTGTCTGTGTTGATTGAAAATTTGCACAAACACAAAAAGAGGTGGAAAAACAAAAAGTTTTTTTTTTTGAGGTGCAAAGGGAGTTTGGTGTCAGCAGAACAGAGTTATTTGGATGGAGGAAGATGATGTCGAATGTGGGAAGAAGAATGAGGAAAGAACTGAGGCAAGGAAAAGGAGGATGAAGAATGGAACAGAGGAAGAGGAAGGATGAAGAATGGAGCCGAGGAAGAGGAAGGATGAAGAATGGAGCCAAGGAAGAGGAAGGATGAAGAATTGAGCCGAGGAAAAGGAGGATGAAGAAAGAAGTCGAAGAAAAGGAAGACGAAGAAAGAAGTCGAGGAAAAGGAGGAAGATGACGCTGTCCGCCGCTGTTAGGGCAGTGGCGGATGATCGACGGGCAGTCAAAAACGCCCTTGCATCATCAAAAGGAGAGAGTGAAGAGAGGGAGGGTAGGAACGAAACAAACTGACTGGGAGAGAGAGAGAGAGAGAGTAAGAGAGTATGTAGTGTGTGATATTCGAACGCATTTTTTTTTTGTTGTTGCGTCGATGGGTTAAAATCCGTCAACAATTTTTTCGCCTCTTTTTTTAAAGTTGAGGGTTCAGCAGAAACGCCGCCGCAAAATGGACTCAGTTGGGGGGATTACAGCTGCTGCGGCTACTGATCTGGGAAAGGGCGAGCGGACGAATGGATGACTACTAAATGAATGAATGAGATTGATTGGGAGCGGATTAATTGGATTTGATGATGGTAATAATTGTGATGATGGGCGAGCAAAACTGAGTGCCGATGATTCAATTCTGGCTACTGTTCTTAAAACTAATTTTTGATGAATCAATCAAAATCAAATTTTGATCAAACAAAAATGTAGGGAATTGGTGAAATGAATAAATAAAATTGTAAAATATGCATAAGTAATATAATAATGCTATGGGGCATGGCTGGAGATGAATATATTCAAAAAATTTTTTTTTTATGAAAATGCTAAATTATTGTCTTATTTGGAGGGCCATTTATTTGCTGCTTAAATCACACAAATGTCCGATGTCATGCGAATGAACAGCAGTTTTACAAATCAGCAGCCAGCAGCTGATCAGCCGCCACCAATTTATGCGCTGGGCGCTTTTTGTGTTGACATTTTTTGGGTTAAAATTGCGGGATAATAATATTTTCCGAGACAAAAAAAAAAGCGGAGGAAAAGCGAATGAATGATTGAAATAAAAGGGGAGGGGATGAATAAATAATTGTTTTTTTCCGCTCTCGTACAAAAGATGGAAGGGACGGGAAGTCATATGACCAACCAAAGGTCAAAAAGGGCGACGATCAAAACCCGTGAACAATTATTATTGAGAGTGATGAGTCGCAAAATTAGGGTACTTGTACGTTATGCTGCCCCTCCCCCCTCTCCCCGCGGAAAAATTTTTAAATTTCGTGTCTTGAGGTTTCCATTTCGCTGACCACGAATTAACATTTAACAAGGGGCGCCAAAATTAGAGCCCATACAATGTACGAACCGTCCAGGGGCATACGACGAAGGGGTGGGGGGGGGGGAGGGTAGCCAGGGCCTCATACGACGAAGGGGTGGGGGGGGGGAGGGTAGCCAGGGCCTCATACGACGAGGGGAGGGGGTGGTTTTGGCCACGCCAGCCCTTGTTTAATGTATGATTCATTATAGCGAAATAAAAAGGTTCAAATTATAATATGTAATTCGGTCGAAAAATTTTGTTGCGCTCATGTGATAATGCCTTAAATGGCAACGGATTAATTTGCCACCATTATATAAAATGCAAAAAAAAGGAAGTTATTTATGGTAAAAATAGACCAACACTTCTGCCGGCCTGCTACAGCAGTACTAAAGTGGCAAAAACAGCGCGCCGTTGGGCGGTAATAATTTGTATGGATGGGGGAGGGGAGAGGGAGTGAGAATGGGGAAAAGATAAAAATGGCCAGCCCCGGAGGGGGTGCAGAGAATGTACGTATGCCGTCCCCCCCTACTCAGCACAAGTGATGGCCTGGGCCAGCTGATGAACGGAGGGGCATACGAAGAAATGGGACAGAAAATAGGGGCCGAGACACACATAGAAATGTAGAGAGAAAGAAAGAGTGTAGAGAGAAGAGCAAAAAAAAAAGAGAGAGACGGGCAGGCAACGAAAGTGGATGCAGAGAGAACACATGACATGGACAGCAAGGGATGTGATGAGGCGGGGCAGGGCGGGACGGCGAGAGAGATGGAGGAGTTGGGAGGGCTATATTTGTGTACATTTCTGCGCCGATACGATTCAGCACCGCAGGGGGCGCGCCGATGGGCTTCGAACTTTTTTTTTTAACATGCAATACATATATTGTTGAACAGCAGGTTTTCCCCTCTGCTGGTGCTGATAAAGAAAAATGATTGGAGAGTGATAAATAGGGAGGGCTAACGGCAGCAATGTGATAAGAGCGCCTTTGTTATGGTCAGCAAGGCAGGAAGTGTGATACCGCGCGTAAGCCAATAAAATTGTTTTAAAGTCTTATTAGTGACGAAAAAAAAAAGTGGAAATTTTTCCGATGCGGTAAAAATGTTCCAAAAATACGTTGTGGTGAACTGAAGAGCACAAGGAATTAATGGGGGGGGGGGGGGGGGGGGGGGGGGAGGGAGAGAGGAGGAGGGGGGGGGGGGAAGGGGGGGGGAGAAAGTGGGGGCGCGGGGGGGGGGGAGAGGGGGGGGGGGGAGGGGGGGGGG
>JAKKIK010000434.1:0-31352 GCA_024500135.1 Heterodera carotae
TTCCAATAAAGGCCTAATGTAGGTTTTATATAAAGTAACCCAAATTCTAGAAGATTTAGACTTAATTATTCGGAACAATGAGCGCATACGTGAATGTGCACTCCTTGTTATTTCATTTATGGTGCATATACAATAATTGGAAACCCTAATGACGATCAATACTATCATTTAATAATAATTAACTCCTCCGCGCGCTTCAAACACCTGTCCTTTCTTCACATACTCTCAACCTCATTCTTGGTCTCCTTGGCGATGACATTGCGCGGATCAGGTCCACCTTCCGGTTTCGTCGGAAAAAGGTTCTTGGAGCTCTGTACAATCCGAACGGCTTTTATTTGGATCAGTTTCGAATTCCCTAACCCGAATTTGCACAGTTACATGTCGAGGATGTGCAAGTCTATTATGCACGTAGAGAACGGGCAGGATCGATAATCCGCCATGAATCCAAAATACCCCGCGAATGGTATTTGGGCGAAAACGGAATTTTGTTAATCCCGACAAAACCAGGTTCCCCGTTTCTCTCTCCCTCTCTCCAAATTCCGGACACTCACTTCTGCTGGAAGTTCGGGTTGAATGTCAACCGCTGATGGTCACCGTCGCTGCCGGCTGCACCGATGCTCGTCTCCGTCAGCGCACGTCCGCCGCTGGTGGTCAGCTTCAAATCAGGATGGTGATTTGTTGTGTGTTACACTGAAAAAATGGTACAATTTGTTGAAGCTAAATGATCCACCAATGCTGTTGCTGGAAAGCGGTCAGTAGGAGTGGCAAATTATGTATACAGGGGTTTACACGACACCTTTCCGAATTTGTGTAATTTTGTGCCTAAAAAATATCAAAAAAAATTTCTAGAAATTAACGTAAAATAAGCGTTTACTTCCTAAGATCACAAATTTGAGTCCAACTAGTTTGTTTAATGGCTTTCCGTAGACGATTGCACGCAGATAAGCCAAAATGGGACAGTTTAGTCGATCCAAGTAAATGGCACGAATTGCTTCATCTTGCTGTGGTACACATTTTTTCTTGCCATTCCCCTGCCTCGGATTCTACATTGAATCTTGCACAACCCTAAATTCCAATGTCTGTCTTCCTCTTTCGTTTTTTTGACAAAATAACTTAGAGGTGGGTGAAGGGAGCGAAACTGGCTATTAAAGGACCTGTGACAGCTTTCTATGCAGTTATTCGTTCTCATAACATTTTTCTCAGCTCTGACAAAAAATTTGTTAATTTTTGATAATTTATTTTAACCTTTCACCATATTCCACATTTTCGTGCCATTTACTTGGATCGACTAAACTGTCCCATTTTGGCTTATATGCGTGCAATCGCCTACGGAAAGCCATTAAACAAACAGTTGGACTCAAATTTGTGATCTTAGGAAGTAAACGCTTATTTTACATTAATCCCTAGAATTATTATTATTTTTTAATTTGGATTCACTGTCGGATTGTCCGGGAGCCCACGCACGCACCATAAATGTGTATTTGGTCGAAAAGGTGTTCGGCGTTGAGACCAGCTCACCCCGGCACATCTGCAAAGCCCAGTTCAGCTTACGGCCAATGAATCGGTTCGAGTAGTACGTGGTGTAGGCTAAACGATATCGAAAATCGTATTTATCGACAAGTGTTTCCACCCGATTAGCAAGCATTCCAGATTTTGAAATGGGGCCACTACTATAAATGTGCCGTTATGTCGGCTTAAGGGCTGGTGGGCATGTCGTTGTTGGATAGTCTTTTAAATGGGCATGCCAGCCACTGAATCAAAAAAACGTAATTGTGCCTTTTTGGGTGGGTGCTGAATTCGTACCATGGCGCCCCTTACTTTTTGGGCCAAAAGATAGGAAGCACACAACCCAACCCCAGCTTACAGTCAATGCAGTCGAGCAGGGGCCGCGGGATTTCGAACTTGATCGGCTGCTGCAGGGGCCACACATTCGACATGACCACAATAACGGAGAAATCAACGGTGGACGACCTGGCTTGCTGAAATCAGATAATCGAATTCGGATTCGAAACATCACCAATCTGAGCTCATATTTGTGATCAGCTACCCCGGGAACATATTTTTTACTTAAAAAGTTTTTTTATGTGGAATAAATTGTAGCAAAGTAAATTCCGGGGTTCGACTGATGAGTGAAATGGAGGTCGGATTCATGATCAGCTCAAAGTAAATTCCGGGGTTCGACTGATGAGTGAAATGGAGGTCGGATTCATGATCAGCTACTCAGAAAACCTAACGAACTATTTTTTCACAACTTTTTAAATATTAATTCATTTTTGAAATTTGCAAGTATAAATAGTTAGCAAAACATCATAAATACTCATTTGGCTTAATTCCTGTCTTCTGCATTTTCTCTCTTCCCATCCGCCTTTTGGTACGGACTGAGCAGATATTTTATTCCCCACCCACACATCAGTTTCCAACTAAAAAGTTACATTTCAGTGCCCACATTTGTTTAAACCGGTTAAAATGCACTAAGTTTTTTGTTTTTTTCATCCCTGTAAAGCCTTGATTTACTCTTAAGAAAAGATGCACCTTTGCATAAATTTCATGACAATGAGTGATGTGTACCGTGGTTCGGATCCCGACTTGACTTCACCTTTTCCCAATTTTGCCTCATTCAGCCTTAAAACATCACTAACCCTCCGCCAATTCCATGAATCCGTCGCTGACCATGGATCCGAGCTTTTTTGCTATTGTCGCAAATTCCCTTTCCCGAGAGTGGGGTAGGAGGGAATTTGTCTCTGCGCGCTCTTCGGGAGCCCCCGGTCCAATTCAGTAATAGCCGGTTTTTTGCCCAAGGGAGGGAACAGGCCGAGTGGCGCAGAGAAAACAAATGAGGGCGGCGGTTTAAGCGGCACCACCGATTGGATTGGCAATCGGAACCTTTTCCTGACCGTCACCTGGTGGGGGGTGTCCCACGCTTGGTGATCGGAGGAAAGTGGGAATGGGCGATCAGAGCGCGCTGATCCCCGTCTGAACTGCTCGCTGGCGATGGCAAGAGGGAAATCCCCTCTAAGACGGATGATCGGACAACCACGGGAAATCCCCGTACCAAGAAAGGGTGGACGGTTTGCCTTGAGGGGTTGTTCCCTTCACACTCAAAATCGTCCAGACACTTCAAAAAATGGTTATATTTTATTTGACACAAATATATGGAAAATTGCTGATTATATGTTGAGAGTAAAAACGCGGATTCGATAGCAAAAGTGGATAATGAATAAAACGATGGAATGGACGGAGGAGGAGGAGGGGGGAGGGGTTAAAAGTCCCCCCAATGCATTGCATAACAAATTGGCTCAGAAATGTGTTTGGAGGGTAACAAAGGCAAAAATGTGAGAAAAATGTCCGGGGGGCTTGGCGGGTGCCCCGGCAGAATGAACACAAAGAAATAACATTTGAATTGGGGTGATTTTGTCCGATTGGTGCAGGTGGGTACATGATGGGACAAAAATGGCGAATTGGATAAATGAAATTCCGATCAAAGAATGCAATTGTAAATGTGCGAGCGGGGGATGGTTGGCTTTCCCCGCTGAGACAACGTTCGGGGAAATAAAAGACAAAATAGAGCAAGAATTAAATCAAAAAAAGGTGCCTTCGCCCACTCCGCGCCATCCGGGAAAGGAGCCCCGGACTCATCATCCGGGCTAAGCTCAGCTGCCCCTCAGCGACGCCGGTTCCTCCACTTTCGGCTCTTCCCGTCCGGGCGCTTGGATGTTCCCGGGACCCCGAACCCCTCGATTGCCCACTCATTCTCTTCCATTTCGGTCAACTGTCGACCCATCAATTTGCCGTCCGCGCGGCGGCTGAAAACCGGGATCCCATCCCAGCCCAATTTCGGGGCGGGATTCCCGATTCTGCCCCGGCTCTCGGCGCGAATGGCGAACCGCCCGCTATTCGCGACATACCCGCCGCCGGCACTGTCCGTGGACGCCTCCACCTCGTCTTCACCTAACAACGACACCGAATCATCAATGACAAGTCGGGGGGTGGCGCCCCCCTTTGGTGCCGTGGGACTGTCGCCCGCGGCCGATTGAGTCTGCTCGCGACTTTCTGCCGCCTTTCCGTCGTTGGGGTCCCGGGCATTGCCCCCGGTCGGTTCGGCGTCGCCTGGCCATTTAGAATCGGTGAGCATTTCTTCAAGATGTCTGGCCTGCTGCTCCAAACGGTCCAATCTCGCCTCACGCTCTGCCTCAGCCTGCTCATCGCGCTCACGGGCCTCTTCCATCCGGTCTGCCATTTCCTGCTCAATCCGGCGTACAGCTTCTGCAGCTCTTCTTTCCCATCGCTTTTCGTCCTGCTCAGCCTGCTTCTTGGCTTCTTCTTCAAAAACGGACTGCGCAATGAGCGCACTGATTTCGTCCTCATCACTGTCTTCTTCCATGACGGAGGGATCAGACCCCTCCAGCAAAACGATCGGAGTTCCTCCCTGCGGCGCCGGTGGCTGTTCTCGGCGGTGCTGAAGCCATTCATATCGTCGACGCAGCACGCGTTGAGCTTCCCATGGCAAATGGGCCACCCATTTATGGGCTTGGTCTTCCAACGCCTCCAGCTGTGCTTGCATCAGCTGGGCATTGGCGCTCGAGATGGATGAGCTGCTCAACTGTTGTCGGATCATTTCGGCGTGGTCGGCCACCTCCACTGCCCTGCGGCGACGTCGCTCGTCCCGGCGCTGTCCGGATTCCTTAGCCTTGAACGCCTTGCGGTTCATTGACGGACTTTCGCTTCTGAAAGGGGAATGGGGGGCTGTAGAATTGTCGCGATTTGATGATGATGAAAGCCCCCCGCGGGGAGGATGCCCCGCCGAAAAAATGTCGGATGAGAATGACAAGTGGCGACGGCGGGGGGAACTGAGCCAAGGCAATGGCTCCGCCCCGCTTATGTTCATTGATCGCTGAAAATTGGAGCTGATTTCTGTGTTGTTTTTGACTTTGCCCTGCGGGGATGTCCCGCCTTCCCATACGCTGCTCTGACCGTTGGGTGGCATTTTTCGTCCCCCTCGGCACCCGGCAGGGGTATGCATTCCCTCCCCCTCTCGTCCGCTGCTCTCGGAGCTCGGGAACGCCGCTGGCAGTGTGCCAACTTTTGGATTGTCCCATTTTTTGTCTCCTAGTGTGCCAATTTGTTCTTGGCTGATGGGCGCCCCATCCCATTCCACATCCGCGTCAATTTCGGCTTGCTTTCGAAAGTAAAGAACTTCAAGAGGGGCCCAATCCGAATGTATTTCGCCGAAACGCCACGGCTTCCATCCCAATACTTGCTTCTGCCGGCTTTTTCGGGAGGACCCCACCACCCCGCCGCTGGTATACACGCATGGCCAGCTCGGGAACTGCAGAGGACGCTGTCGGTCAACTGCATAATATTTAGCTACCGTCCATCCCGGTGCCACTAGCTGGTATCTAGCTGGGAGGTGCCCCAAGATGAACGGGGTCGGGATTATTGCCCCACTTCTCTCGTGCACCATCCGCAATCCATTGCGCTCACGGCTGCGCAGAAACTCTTCCACCCGGGAACGACCCCAGGGGTCCCTTCCCCAATCCTCCACTCCAAGCTGTTCGACTTCCATGGCCACCGTCCGAACTTCCGATTGTGGTGGGAGCGACTTTGCCCAACTCAGTCTCTCTCGCCGATTATGCTGCCCATCCCCAAAATCCGGCTTTTCCTTCCATCCCGGGGAGATTCCCCGTAAGTCATTGCGCGCCATGAAACGACGATTTCCCGATTCCGACCGAAAGGCGGGGCGGTCGAACCCGCCATTTGCAAATTCTTTAGACATTGATGCTTTTGTTGTGTTGCTGCCTCGGGTCGGATTGCCCGTTATTGCACTCGTTCGATGAAGGTAAAATGATTGCTCCCCATGGCTTAGGGGGAAGAGGGATGGCTTAGGGGGCGGGCAAAAATCAGACCCAACGCTTCCTCCACCCGCGGAAGGGCCAACCCCTTTCGTTGATTGGTGGGCCCCCCCGGCCATTATAATGTGATGTTTGGTGTCTGCCCCTTCCCCTACGGTGCAAAGAGTGGGGTGGCGTATATTGTTGTGATCGGAGTTATCCGCCTGCTGAGCTGTTCGGTGAGCAGAGTCTTCGCACATCAAAAAGCCGGACGAACAAAGGACGTAGTAGAAAAGGCTGGCGGCGATGATAAACAGCACATTCGCCGCCCATCCCCACTTTCGGATGGATTGGGACCAATTGATCACCCCAACCATATTATACTGGGCACAAACAGATTGGAAATGAGATGGAATATTTTTGCCCGCGGGTGAGGGCCCCGTTTTGTTGTTGTTTGGATGGGTCTTTTGTCCCATTCGTCTCCCCAACCCCCCATTCTTCCAACAAATGTGTTTGTCGCATCTTCGCCGTCGTTGCAAAAGTCGGGTCATGCCGATGCAAATGGAAAGTGCAGAAATGAGAAGAAAAGAGTTGAAGAATGGACGAAAAATTAATATTTTGTTGTGTTGGAGGGACTGATTGCCCTTTATGTGACTGTTAGTAATTGTGTCAGCTACTGCTCGGCCATGTCGGCATGCCGTCGTCGTTCCGGCTGCTGCCAGCACAATGGCGGGTGCCAAGAGTGCCCTGTAAATGCGAAAGTGGGGGTTGAATTTAATAAAGAGGTAGAGGGCTATTAGGCCGACCCCTCCGGCACCGAGAGCCATGAGGAGCCATGGCCCACTCATTAATAAGCGGAAAAGCGGAAATGGGTCCATCCCCCACTCCGGAAAACTGAAGGCGCTGCCTGGCTCAATTTTTCCGCCGATTGAGTCGCGGTTATTGAACCCGAACTGTTGCTGACGGGGAATGAACACCAACTCCCCCTGGAGTCGAAAGGTCGTCGACCCGGCCGGACACTTCACTTGGCATTCAGTAAATACTTCCGCTCGCTCAAACGGAATCGATTCAGTAGTTGTTGTTCCGTTCCCTCCGCAGTGAAGGGCAAAAAGAGTGCCGTCAGTGCATTTGACTTTGGCCAACGCCATGCCGTAGTCAGTTCGGCATGTGGCGTTAAATGTAGCACCGGTAACGCACCGATAGCATCCGCTTAGCTTTGGCTGCTCCACCCAGCATTTTGTATTGTCATATTCGCTAACCAATTCCAAGCCGTTCAGTTGTATGTGCACCTGGACGGGGGAATATTGAAACTCTGCCCGGACATTCGGTCCATGGTTGTGAAGGTGTAGGCGGGCGACATCCAATGGCAGCTGTTGCTCCGGGTCTTCCAGCACCCGGTTAATCTCGAGGTCCCGACAGTGGCAGTGCACCGTTCCATTGTCATGGTCAGGGGCGCATTTTTGACAAGCGCCGATGGACAGCCGGCATTTGTCGAAATCCCTGGCCGTCGCTTCGTCTTGGCAATGTAAGTCTGACGGGATTGGCTTACACATGGCCACCGCCCGCCCGTTGGTGACAAAGTGTGCCGAAAGAGCCGGCAAGGGGGGGAGAGAGGTGGGTATAACAGCAATAGTCATATTCCCCCATTGTTCCGGGATTCCCGGATGGATTGTAAGCCGATGAGATTCCACTTGGCCTTTGTTCGTCTCCAACTCGACCCAGGCACTGATCTGAAGGTCCCACTCAAGGCAGCTGAACTCCTCGAAGACCGTGGGGGTTGTTGGAACCGCTGCCCAACGGTAGAAAAGACATGCCGCGGAGGGAAGGCCACAAGAGTTGTGCCAAAAGCTGGTACTACGCATACAAAATGAGTGTCCCGGCCGGTGGTTGAGAGCAACCAGTTCGGGAATCATCGCACCATTCCGTACGGCATTGCAGGTATTGCCCCGGCATGAACCGGCTGATGGGCATCGCTTCACCGCCATGGTGGATATGGCATATGAGCGAAGCCAACTTTCCGTCTTAGCCACACACAACATGGAGATGGAAGCCAATCGAAGGCGAACGGCTCCGAGCAGTTCATCCTGAGGTGTTCGGATGACGAACGAATTGATCTGATCGGCAGGGAGCAGTGTGAGAATGGTTGCTGCCGTTCCAGCGCATTTCAGCCCCGCCGCCGTCCTTGAACAGTCTTCCGATCGGACCATCACTGAAAGCGGCTTGTCGGCGATCGCTGAGCCTAAAATAAGAAGCAATGGGATGAGTGCTGTCATTGCTCCTCCGGGATATGCTCCCCGCTCCCGATCAGGGTGCCGCCAAGCTCGTGCCATTGCCCTTGCCCGCCTGGCTAGCTTGAGACGACGCTGAACCTCGCTGATCTCCTCCCGGGCCATTTTTGCACCATTGCGCACCTTTTGCTCTACCTGTGCCGTAGTTGGCACCGACAAACGCCGTCCGGTCCCCCAGTTAATCAGCCGGATGGGGTACTGTGCGCCCCAGGCCACCGCCCGTGAAAAGAGAGTCGCCCCTGACCAAAATTGGCTTAGGATTGGACAAATGCATCCTAGGACTGCTAAGATTAGGGCGAGGCCAAGTCCGAGCAGTGCAGAGGACCAAGTTGGGTTGCAGGTTGGGTTGGCTAGCTGTTCCCAGCAGAATGCGCAGTTTATCAGATCACATTCATCCCTGGCCGGACATCGTTGTGAGACATTAAAGGGTGGGCCCAGCCCCCACCAACATTTTCCGTCACAGTGATAGCCGTGAATAAGCTCTTCAGCTGGCAATTCATAACTCACTTCACTCGATTTGGGTATGATGGCCCAACAACCGTCCGGACAGCATATTTCTAATTTGTCCAACTTCCGGTGACTGAATGCCGAGACTCCGCGTGCCGAACAATGCATTGAACAGGGCACTGTTGGCTGTTGCATCGCTGTTGATGGTGAGACCACCGGTGTTGATCTGATCGATGGCTGACACCCGAGACTCCCGACGGCACACATCAGCATAGCAATTAACCCCAGACCAATCCCGGGCTTCCCTATCTCCCTTTTCCTGTGAATTTTCATTTCCGGTGACCAAATTTGTCGACTTTTTCTGTTTCTGTTCGATCTCCGCGTTTGACCTTCTCGTACTGCTCGAACTTCTTGGTGAACTGCTTGAACTTCTCGCACCGGTTCCCGTGAGGCTTCCTCGACTGATTGGGTTGGGATTGGTCTCAAATCACCCCCCGGTAAAGCCTCCGGGTTTGCACTCGCGTCTACGGGTGTCTGTACAGCTTGAACTTCTGCTGCTGGTGTCAATGCCCCAAATGCATCTTCTCCGTTGTGGTGTGACCGATTTGGCTGAAACTCGGTGGGATGGTAAGGCACACCTAAAGGCTCAGAATGATCGGTCAGATATTTGGTCTCGTCATTTCGAAGGGAGTTCGGGACGGTCGAATTTATCATTTTTTGTGCCCCTTCAGGTGGAACTGTCACCCCTTTTTTGGAAACTGCCGAAATGTCCGTCGTCCGATCGGCGTCATTTTGCATCCTTTGATCGCTGTCTCCACCCGCTACAAAACTGTCGTTTTGGATTTGCGGATTTACATTTGCCGGTGCCGGTACAGCTTGAATTTGTTCTTCTCCGTCTGCGCGGGCTTCCGCGTCGGGATGGTCCCCTGGCGCTTCTTCGAGTGGGCAAATTTTGTTTATGGGTCTCCCCCAAATACGCCCATTCGCCATTCTGATCATGACACTTCGAATTTGTCCCCCCGACCCTTTGAGCTCAACAATCCGGCCGACCGGCCATAAATTGCGCGGATGAAATTTGTCCTCGATCAGGACAACGTTGCCGATTTTTGGTAGGCCCTGTGCAGTTACCCGCCGTGCCGGGTGAGCCCAGCCGGCCTTTTCACGTAACGCTACTAAGTACTCCCGATGCCATCTTTGCCAAAAATGTTCGAGTCGTTGCTGTGAGTCCCGCCACTGCCTCGTCAATTGAACGTGGGGCGGCTCCTTGCGCTGTGCCGGTGGCAGGGCGGGCGTTTCCACGCACAGCCGATTATTCTCTTGCAAAAAATCGATTGGCCGGAGCGGAATTGGCTCCCCCGCGGCGGTGTTGACGTAAGTCAATGGCCGGGAGTTAACAGTCGCTTCGATTTCCGCTAGAAGCGTGGAGAATGAGTCATAGTCGAGCACCGTCCCGCCTAGCGTCTTCTGTAAGGCGCGTTTGACCAACTGTACGGCGCGTTCGAAAATCCCCCCGGCCCATGGCGTGTGCTGAGGAGTGAAACGCCACTGAATCCCTTTCCTATCCGCAAATTCGATGGGGTTGCCATTTTCGATCCCGAAATCCGCCAATGCTTTACCAACGACCGTAAAAGTAGGGGCGTTATCACTAAGGATGCGGGAGGGAGCGCCCCGCCGGGCAATGAACCGTCGCAAAACCGAGATAAAGCTGGGGGCAGACATATCGCGTGTGGCATCGATATAAATGGCTCTTGTAGTCAGGCAGGTGATCAGAAGGACCCACGCCTTTTGACGTTGGCCACTGTCGTTAAATGTCACCGTTGGCCCTAGGTAGTCCAACCCGACCGATTCGAACGGCATGCGTCGTTGCACACGGTCCGCTGGCAATGGTGGCATCAACGGGAGTGGGTATGCAGCCCCCCGCATCCTCCGGCACCGCCGGCATTTCCCCAGCACTCGCCTCACTTGTTGTCGGGCCCCGGGAGTCCACCAACCCCGGAGAAATTCGGCGAGGGTGCCATCTGATCCGGCATGATGGAATTGGACATGTACCTCATCGATGATCAGCTCACCCACTCTCGACTTTTTAGGCAGAATCACTGGTCTGCTTATCTCTGTTTCGTCGCACCGTCCAATCCGGCTGATCAGTCTCTGCACGAAATTGTCGTCCAACTCTGTTCGAACATCTCCTGGCAGGCGAATGTGCCGCTGCGCTGCTCGGATGATTGTCCAAGTCGCGTGTTGCAGTTCGTCTGACTGTAGGGCGATGAGGCGCTTCCCGCCCATCTTGGGGTCTCCGCGCGATAGCTCCATTTGCTCCACTTGCTCTGTCCGTTCCACTGTTCCAGTCTCCTGCTGCTGCTGCTGCTGAATTCGTTCCCGAACGGACTTGACGAACCGATTCATCCAAGCAGTTGCGCGGCGTGCCTTGGACCAACTGCCGCACCTGTTCAAAAGGGAAGAGAGGAAGGGGGTCTCCCCCCCTTCCGGGCTAGTCCCCATTTGGGTGAGCAGCACCATTTCGTCCTCATTCGCTGTGGGGGAGGCTCCCAAATCGCCGGTGTCCATTTTGAACTCGAGCCCTCTGGGCCATGGTGTCCCCCTTTTGTATAACCATTCCGGACCGCGCCACCACAAAAGGCATTTTTGTAATTCGGCGGGTTTCAACCCGCGAGTGGCCAAATCGGCTGGGTTTTCCCCCGTTGGGACGTGGTGGAAGCTGGTCGCCGTTGCCCTGCGGATCTCGTGAAGGCGATTAGCCACAAATTGCGGTTGCGGTGTTTGATTGCGCACCCAGTGCAGAGCAATCATGGAATCGCTCCACAAATGGTCTTGCATAACGTTCCAATGCAGTTGTGCTTTAACAAAGGATGTCAGCCGGACCCCGAGGAGGATGCCCATCAGTTCCATCCTCGGGATTGTAAACGTCGCTGCCGCCTTTTTGGGCTTCAGCCGCGATTTTGACATAATTAGACGGGATTCTACCCCGTTGGGCCCATCCAAGCGGAGGTACGCCGCCGCGGCGAAGGCAACTTCTGAGGCATCACAGAACACATGCAACTCCAACGGGCAGGAGTTGCTGGCTGGCACCCGACGCGGAATTGTGTTGGTCGCCCCCTCCCAGTTGGCCAGGACCGATTGCCACTCCCGCATCTCTTCTCCTTCTAAGGGGGAGTCCCATTCATGGGTTGAGTCCCACAACTTCTGAAAAAAGAGTTTGGCCCGGAGAGTTGCGGGTGTCAGCAACCCAAGGGGGTCAAAAAGACTGGAAATTGTGCTGAGGACCCCCCGCCTGGTGATTATGTTGGCCGACCCGGGGGGCTCTTCCGGGTAACGCAGCTGAAGGTCGTCGTTCTCGGCGTCCCATTCCACCCCCAGCACCTTTACCGTCGTCTTCCCGAGGAAGTCCGCCTCCGCGAAGCTGTCGTTGAGTGCTTTGTTGTTGCTGAGGAATTCCCGGAGATTCATCCTTGCATCTGCAAACATTCTTTTTGCTTCCCGTGCTTTCTGTTCCGCTTCTTCGACACTTTCGGCCGGGATTAGAACGTTGTCCACATAAGTGTCGCGAATGAGCTGCTCGGCCATCCCGGAATCGTACTTTCGAAGGTGATGGCGCACAACGGCTGCCAGGCAGAACGGACTCGGCGTTAGCCCAAACGCCAGCCGCCGGAAGCGAAAGGTGACCAAATTAGTCGTTGTCAGTGGTTGGGCGGGGTCGCGCACCCACAGAAATTTGCAAACGTCCCTGTCCTCTTCCTCCACCGCAACCATGAGGAAGGCTTTCTCTACGTCAGCAATCACCGGCACCCGGCAGGCTCGGAAGCGGAGTAGCATTCCCGCCAAATCGGGCAGCCATACGGGGCCCCTCAACAAGCAATCATTAAGAGAGGGGGCCCCTTTAGCATGAGCACTGGCATCGTAGACAACGCGCAGCTTTTTCGGCGTAATCACCGCTTGGTGTGGAATAAAATGTTCTCGGGGGCTGCCCCCAATCACCGTCTCTTCAATTATCCCATTTTGTCGCTGTTCGTCAATGACAGCACTGTACTGCTTGAGAACGTCGGGCATGCGCTGCAATCGTTGAAGCATTGTTGCCAATCGTCGGTAAGCGATACTGAAATTGTTTGGAAGGACGGGATGACTTTCCCGCCATGGGAGTCTGATCGAATAGCGCCCATCGTCTTCTTGTCGCACTGACTGCTCGAACTGAATGACGGCCGCAGAGTCGGCGTCATTTGTCGGGTCATCCCTTATTCCGATCGCCTCCAATGACCAAAATTGCTCCACTGCATTTACCGGCGGCATTTGGGCGCGCTCATCATCCCCGCAGGGCATGACTGAGAATGCCGCTGTGGGTTGTCCCCCACATACTGCTTGAAAATGTTCCCCGCAAATTACAGTACCAAAAACTGTATCGATCAGGTAGGCCCCTTGGTCTGATTTGCGGAAGGAAACGACGTAATCCCAAAATTTACGGATACCGATCAAAATCTGCGGTTGAGTGGTCACTGTGGTTGTGAGAATCCCGCCCCCGCCATTTGTGCCGGGACCAACCAATTCGGTTTTAATTGGGGTGCATATTTGCGGTACCGTTGACACTTCGATGCTTTCCCATTGACCATCAGTTCGTTTGAGCTGCAACCGGCAGGTTGCCGATTTAATCCGTTCCTTTCTCCCACCAAACACTTGAATCACCAGCGGACGTCTTCCCGTAGGTACTGGCTTAAGTTGTTGGACCAAAGATATCTCGGCACAATTGACATGGCTGCCTGGATCGAACAGAAGTGTCGTTTTGAGTTCGGCACCATCTCCTTCCGCCGCCACAATCACCGAACAGATCATTAAATTGGCCGGAAGCTGTTGCCCGACCATCGCAAACGCGCGTTGTTCATTGCCGGGATCGGGGGACCCCCGCCTGCCCTCGTCCTCGCCCTGTGCTTTTGCCCACCGTTTAGCTCGGCGTTGTTGCGCTCGGGTGGCCCTGGGGGTTTGGTTATCCCCATTAAGCATTGTGGCGTTCTGCAACAGCATTGCGCGATTGGTGGAGGGAGACGTCTGATTTTGAGGAGCCCCCGAGGGCTTCCCTTCACCCGCGGGACGGTTCCAACAGATCAATGTATGGTGATCTTTCCGTTGGCACCAGCGGCATTGCCTCGGGCGATGGCATTGAGCAGAATTATGGCCGGAGGCGAGGCAGCACAGGCAACGACCTTGTTCAATGAGTCGCTGACGCCGCGACTGTGCCGTGGCGTACTTCCTACATTCACTAGGGCGGTGCCCCTCTCCCTGGCACAGTGAGCACGTGCCATTAACTCCCGGCGGTTGGTAGTTGTGTTCGGTTATGCCGGATGGGCGTGAGTTAGGCAAGTTGTTGCCCGGTCGGTCTGATCGATTGGGTGGCCCATCCCCCTTGGAATGTCCCTTTGCATATGGTTGCTGGCCAGGTTGGCCGTCCCGAACCAAAAATGCCCGATGAAATTGTTCCCGACCTGTTCCTGCTCCGCGTCCCGTTCGGTCCGTTTCCGGTTTGTTCTCCATTTTTCGCTCCGGTCCCTTGAGCGCCGCCAAAGCCGATTCAGCAGAGCGCATGCATCGCACTTGAGCAGCCACCGCCCGCCGGAACTCGCGCACTGCCCATTTTGCACCGCTCATGCCCTCGCGGATCCGGAGGTCAGTCAAGATCCGCACCGGAAGCTTGGACTCCAACAACGGCCCAAACGATGCATCGTCTACGTTTGCCCCAAGCTGCTCGAGCTGGCAAATCCCTCGCTCAAATTCGTCAATTGTTGCTGTCAAACTGCTGACATTGTCTTTGGCCGGCGGCATGTGGAGGAGCTGCGCGCGGATGGCTCGTTGCAAATCATCGGTGTCCCCAAATCTTTCCCTTAGCAGCTGTACCACAATGGGGTAGTTCCCGTCTGAAGGCGGGTATACCTCCACCGCTCGTCGCGCGGGAGACCCTTCCTTCAAACATCGGAGGAGATGAAGCTGTTTTTCATACCCCGGGATTGGCTTTTCATCCACTGCCCGTTGAAAGTATGCCCAAAATGTCGTCCAGTCTTCGGGCCTTCCCGAAAAGGTTGGTGGCTGCAACCGAACTGTCTCGAAGGTTGTTGTGCCCCAAGTTGGGTGTTCTGCCCGATAACGCCCTGGGGGAGGTCCCCCCTGCGCGCCCCGACCAGCTTGGACGTCTGGATAATCCCGACGATCATCCCTGTCCTGGCACGGGTTGTGCTGCCGCCCGTGGTTATCTTCATTCCACAACCGCTCAAATTGCTGCACCAGTGGCGGCAACGGCTGATGCGCAACGGCGTTGGTCATTGGCCCCCTTGGCGGTTGGTTCTGATTAACCCATGCGCCCGTTGGGTCCCTCGCTTCGCCCCCAATTACGGATGGGACTGCGCGGGTGCGCCGCCGGAGAATGTTGGCCACGTTTGCCATCACTGGCGATGCCATCCGCTCTCCGCGGCCATCGTTCCGTCGCGCACCAACAGGACCGATTAGTTGCTGTTGAACTGCCGCCGCCTGGAATGGTCTTTCCCCGATAACTGTCCCCCGGTGAGAAGGTAACGGGTGTACGTCCCCACTCGGCAGACTGCTTCCCGACATTTCTGACTCCCCTCGCTGGGAAGAGCGAACTGAGGCGCGCTCTTCATCCTCGAGAGTTTGGCGGACAGTTCTCAAGTCGCTGCGATGTTCAGCTGCAATTTGGAGCAGTTCAGCGGGTGGCGGGTGGTCCCGCAACCGTAGTTGCTTCGTCATTCCCGGCAATGGCGCGGTGAGTGACTCATACAAAAAGTCTTGCTGCTCCGGCGCTGACGCGGTCACCGCATCGAGCCCCTCGGTCAAATGCGCCTGGACAACCTGCACAGCTTCCTGCAACCCCCTCTCCATGGCCAAGAGACAAGCAGCATGATGACGAGCGGCTCCGTCAGACATGTCCGTCTCTAAAAGTTCCCTTGCTTCAGTGATCCGTGCTGCAAGCGTACTCGCAGATCTTTCAATTTGATCCCTCGCTGCTCTGATGGGAATTGATGCACTGCGCAAGTGGCGATGTGTCGTCGTTGCGACCGAAGAGCTGGTTTGCCCGGTCTCAGTAGTGCCGGGATTGCTCTTTGTCCCCGTCAGTTTATTCCCTTTTTTATGTACTCCCCCCGCCCCATCCTGGTTTGGGTTAGTGACCTCATTTGTCTGTCCGCCGGTATTGGTTCCGTCATTGAGCGTCTCGTCGTCCGTTTCGTTCATCCTGTTGTTGTCGTTGGTGTTGTTGTTGGAGTGCAGTGTTAATTACGCCCCTGCTAGCGGCACCAACAATTTGTTTGTCGCAAATTCCCTTTCCCGAGAGTGGGGTAGGAGGGAATTTGTCTCTGCGCGCTCTTCGGGAGCCCCCGGTCCAATTCAGTAATAGCCGGTTTTTTGCCCAAGGGAGGGAACAGGCCGAGTGGCGCAGAGAAAACAAATGAGGGCGGCGGTTTAAGCGGCACCACCGATTGGATTGGCAATCGGAACCTTTTCCTGACCGTCACCTGGTGGGGGGTGTCCCACGCTTGGTGATCGGAGGAAAGTGGGAATGGGCGATCAGAGCGCGCTGATCCCCGTCTGAACTGCTCGCTGGCGATGGCAAGAGGGAAATCCCCTCTAAGACGGATGATCGGACAACCACGGGAAATCCCCGTACCAAGAAAGGGTGGACGGTTTGCCTTGAGGGGTTGTTCCCTTCACACTCAAAATCGTCCAGACACTTCAAAAAATGGTTATATTTTATTTGACACAAATATATGGAAAATTGCTGATTATATGTTGAGAGTAAAAACGCGGATTCGATAGCAAAAGTGGATAATGAATAAAACGATGGAATGGACGGAGGAGGAGGAGGGGGGAGGGGTTAAAAGTCCCCCCAATGCATTGCATAACAAATTGGCTCAGAAATGTGTTTGGAGGGTAACAAAGGCAAAAATGTGAGAAAAATGTCCGGGGGGCTTGGCGGGTGCCCCGGCAGAATGAACACAAAGAAATAACATTTGAATTGGGGTGATTTTGTCCGATTGGTGCAGGTGGGTACATGATGGGACAAAAATGGCGAATTGGATAAATGAAATTCCGATCAAAGAATGCAATTGTAAATGTGCGAGCGGGGGATGGTTGGCTTTCCCCGCTGAGACAACGTTCGGGGAAATAAAAGACAAAATAGAGCAAGAATTAAATCAAAAAAAGGTGCCTTCGCCCACTCCGCGCCATCCGGGAAAGGAGCCCCGGACTCATCATCCGGGCTAAGCTCAGCTGCCCCTCAGCGACGCCGGTTCCTCCACTTTCGGCTCTTCCCGTCCGGGCGCTTGGATGTTCCCGGGACCCCGAACCCCTCGATTGCCCACTCATTCTCTTCCATTTCGGTCAACTGTCGACCCATCAATTTGCCGTCCGCGCGGCGGCTGAAAACCGGGATCCCATCCCAGCCCAATTTCGGGGCGGGATTCCCGATTCTGCCCCGGCTCTCGGCGCGAATGGCGAACCGCCCGCTATTCGCGACAGCTATATTACAACTCCGGACACAAAAAACAACTGGACGATGAGAAGAAGAGCAACGACTAGAAAATGTAGTAAGTAGGGTTGAGAGAGATCGGTTAACCGAACCGAAGACCGGCCTTTTTTGGCCGTAAACCGGTGGTCGTAAACCAGCCTAACCGAACGGGATGATGGGTTTTTTGATGATTCTCAACCCTAGTGGTCCCCGGGTTGCTCGACTCGGCAATGAAAATTCACGACTTCAACCCAACAATTTTTTTTATTAATTTTTTATTGCACAGATAGATGAACGTGTTCAAGTACATCGACGACAAGGACATGCTGGAGCGACTGTTGATGGATGTTGCGCTGAGCGGGGACCACTGGGATCAGTATAACCAGGTCGTGCCCATCGCTGTTTCGAGACCTTTTCAACATGAATTCTAATTTTTGTTGGGGAAATAAGCGAATACTAATATTTGTTGGGGGAATAGGAAATGATTGAATAATTGTTTCAGAGGCTTTTTTTAAGTCTGTGCACAATATTGCTCACTATGGGTCGGCTCCAGCAGCAGAGAAAAACCCCTGTACTGTCTCGCTTTTTCTTTTTTTCTCTATATGTTCTCTCATTTTGGCGTACTGTCTTCACCTTCGCATTAATAAAAATACCATCTCGCACATCGTTCTATAAAAAATTTTTATCTTCTATCAGATTTTCTTGAAATTTTCACCATCGCTAGAAAACAAAATTGCGCATCGAATGATAGTAAAATTTTGATGGCTGATAGTCACGTTTTTTAGTTATAGAATAAAAGCAAAATTCTCTCGTTTTGGCGTTCTATTCTTCTATCTCTGACTGCATCAAACATTCCGATACGCGTAAATTGACTATAGCTTTTTTTGTATACGTTAAATTTTCCTGCAATTTTCTTCATGCCTATAAAATAAAAATTCTGAATCGAAAAATATAAAAACTTTTAAGTTTTTGCAAAATTTTCTAATTTTTCTTAGGTCGGGAAACGATGTTTCTATGGGTTATCGGGGTCGCTGACCACGGACACAACATTCATTTCGGCAAATTTCAGCTCCTTAACTACTGAAATGATGAAAAAGCACTTGCATTTTGAAATAGTGTAAAAATAGTGTAAAGTTTGGCGCTTTGTTTAATTTTGTCTGCTGCTGGAGCCGACCCATAGTGTTGCTCTTTTGTTGTTAACTTCTTTTTACGTTCTCTGATTTCAGCAAACCAGGAATCCTGTAAAATCCTGTTTCGGCCAAAAATCACAGGATTTTGGGCAGGATCCTGTAAAATCCTGTACAGGATCCGGTCCTGTGCCGGGCTATAGTTTTTGCCGTTTGGTCTCCTTTTAAATTCCCGCTATTTAATGAATCTTGTTAATAAATTGTAAATTAATTTTATTTAAAAAATTCATCTGCTGTTTTCCCAGAAATAATAGAAAAAGAACTGCAACATTAAGGACAAATCGTAGAAATAATTCTTGGGAGCCACTGATTTTGATTTAATGTCAACTGCCGCAAGAAGCAAATATTTCGAGTTGGTCTGTGGCTTCTACAAAAGTTATGCAGCGATGCAAAACTTTCAGCGATGCGCTTCCAAAGTGCTGCTTTAAAAAGGGGCGACCCCCGGGGGGAGGGGAACCAAACATTTTAATTTGTTTAAATTTAGCATTTTCATTTTAAGTGTCGCGTTGTGGACGCTGACGAGGGCCGCGTCAAGGTTGAGATGGACATCCTGGAAGAGCATGCCAACACTTTTGGCACATTGCATGGCGGAATGACCGCAACATTGGTGTGGACAAGAAATAAAGAAATGTGATTTTCATAAAACAATTTTTCCAGGTTGACATTGTGACAACAACGGCATTGTGCGCAACACGGCGCGGATCGCCCGGTGTCAGCGTCGATTTGACAGTCAATTATATGGCACCGGCTAAAATTGGTTAAATTTGTGGTAAATCTGTCCAATATTTGTTGATTTTGGAATATTTTGAGCCATCAGATGGAAATTAATGGTTCTTTCTTCTTAGAAATTTTGTTTTTGTCAGGTGACACCATTCTCATTGATGCTTTTGTGAATCGGAGGGGCCAAACAATGGCATTCACTGGTGCCGACATTTTCCGGAAGAGTGACGGTCTAAAAATTGCCACCGCTCTGCACACAAAGGCATTCCCACGCTACCTGACAGAAGCGTCGACGAGTGTGAAAAAGTGACCGGCAAATTGAAAGGCATTGCCAATAGATGTTGTTTTAGCATTTGTTACGTTTCTTTCATTTTCTTTGTTTGTTTTTAATTGAATAAAATTGTTCTATACATTTTTTTTCATTTTTGCCATCTTCAATTGTTTCGTGTCATCTACTTGCTCTGAATTTGTTAAAAAGTGCACGCAATTGCAGTTTTGGGTGCCACAAAAAATCATTTGCATGCTCAAAAAAGCATTTCCTTTTTTAAGCCTTCCCATAAATTTTTAAATTTTTTTTTGTAATTATAGCCTTTACCATTTCCTTGCTCAAACCTACAAATTAGCACAAACGGAAATGCTATTTTTGTAGTTTTTGCCCTTTTTATGGTCGCCTAAAACTGCAATTGAATCTATTTACCTCTAATCTTGCTTTAAACATTCAATTAATTAAGCCGCTTTTCCCTAAAACAAATTATTGCTTTTGTCGCCGTTATGGCGAGCACGCAAATGTTGCACATCAGCAACATTTCGCCTTTTGCTACCAAAGAACAAATTCAAATGCTCTTCTCCTACGTGGGCCGAATTGAGGAGTTTAAGGTTAGAAAACCGAGGCAAAAAAAATTGGATAATTTATTGTGAAAATTGTACACAGATTTACCCGTCCGACTTGTCCATGGTGCAAAACAGTCAGCAACTCCGATTTGCCTACATCAAGTTTGAGGACGATCGCGGAGCGGAGGTCGGTCAACATCTGACCAACACTGTGTTCTTGGACCGGGCGTTGGTCTGCATCCCATCACAACTAAGTCGGATTTTGGGGACGATTTTCAGGGAAAGACACCGATTAAGAACCCCAAACTCGAACAAAAACAAATGGTCTGATTTGCGACCTATACACATACTAGAAATGTAGCACAGTATTGCTTGACTTAATCCTGGATCCCGAACGGGGTTTTTGGCCAGGATCCTGCCCGGCCACCATTTTAAAATTTAAATAGGCTAATATTTATGAGTCCAATCTCGACTTAGTAGTCGACATCCAGAGGCCCTAACAGACACACACTGGAAATGTACGCACATTAGTGTCGACTTAATCGGGATCCAGGACGGCATTTTTGGCCAGGATCCCGCTGGGCCATCATTTTAAATTTTGTTCCCTGTTTTTTTTTCGCCGGGCATTATAACAACTTGTTAATCATTCCTTACTATGTTCCCCCTTTTTGTATGGCTAATTGTTTTATTTTCTTTTTCTAATGACAGCTGAGATTCCGGACGAGGAGACGGCAATGCAAAGTGGCGTCACCGCTCTGCCGGGCCAGCGCCAACTGCCGCCGCACATCAGCAACCAATTGCAGGACATGGGCGAGGGACAGCAAATGGTCAGTCCGTCGTTTGTTCGCATGGGTTTTCCCGAGTTTTGCCCCCCCCCCTTTTTTTGGGCACGACTTGAATCTAACTTTGCCCGCGCCGGTCCATTTACTGACCAAAAATTAGATAATTTACATAACTTTTGTCCAGATTGTGACGGTGGACCCCAATTTGGCTGCACTTGGCCTGCCCGCCTATCCGCCGTTGCCGCCGACGACGGAACCGTCCAAAGTGGAGGAAATTCGACGGACAGTTTACATTGGCAATTTGCCAAAGGGCTGTGACGGGGAGGAACTGCTCAACTTCTTCAACGCGTGCATTGGCGAGGTGTGACAAACAAATAAATGCCCAACGTTTTTTTGCGTTTTTCTAAAACCGGGAATTCATTGATACCTCCTGATACTGTTGTCACCCCTGACGCTTGTTGAACCGCTTTGACTAAATTTGTAGTAACAAAAAGCCTAAAACTACCATTTTGGTCACCATAAGGCGCATTGAGAAAATTTCAAACGATACTACGAATGCCTAATTTTATAGGGAGTGGGCATAAATTTGGGTTATTTTATTCGTCATCGTTTTAGGTGATGTATTTGCGGATGGCGGCCGGCAACGACTATTTGCCGTGCGATTATGCATACGTGGAGTTCAGTCAGCAGGCGTCGGTGCCGCTGGCACTGCAAAACAGCGACTCGTTGGAATTTCAGGGGCATCCATTGAGGTCGGTTCAAAAATATTTTCGAGGGATTTTTTTTTCTTGAAATTGACGATTTTTTATTTTTTTTTGTCCCCTCTCAGAATTCAACACTCCAAAGTGGCCATCATAAAACCGCAGCGCAAAACTGCCGACCAGGCACTCGAGGAAGTGGAAGAGGCCATCAAGAGTGGCATCGACGGCCGAACGACGATGGAAATCGGTTACTTTTTGCTCTTCCACATTAAAATTGCATCGTTTGGGTCTCCATGCTAATATGGAAATCAATCCCGAAATGGCATACTTAGAAATGGTCATTTTTAAACAGTGTACCACTTGACAACGATTTGAATTATGAGCGAACCTAAAATTGTGGTTATGACTGTGAGCGGATTTAAAACTATGGTTTATCCAACATTTTTTCCACTATTTTTTAGTCAGCGGATTTAAAACTATGGTTTATCCAACATTTTTTCCACTATATTTTAGTCTATGTCTGGATTTTTGAATAATTGTTTAAATATCATATTTCTGTCCATATTTGCGGCCTCTATTTTTTATCATATTTCTGTCCATATTTGCGGCCTCTATTTTCAATTTAAGCATTTAAAAATCGATATTTAATTTTCATTGCCTCAGGTCGTGGCTACTCGCCGTTTCGTCCGGGCGTTAGCGCCCCGCGCGTTGTGCCCACGTCACCGCTGCCAACTGCCAAACGTAGCCGCTCACATTCATCGTAAGGAATGAAAAACGACCGAAAAAAAACAAAAATGGAAGTCAAACTAGGTCACACTAAATTCGTTAAATTATCGTTTTTTAGAATTTTTCCGCTTCTTTTATATTAAGAATGTAATAGATTTCTATTTTGGGGTAGTGAAAAAGAATTAACTTTTCCAATATAGGAAGTCCTTGTTTTTCTTATTTCCGAATTCATCCCTTGTTTCTGGGCCTTTTTTGGTTATTGTTAGGCTTTACTCAGTTTCTGCTGTATTATCTTTCTCTCGCGTTCTGTTTCAGGTCCTCCAGTCGCAGTCACCACTCTCGCCGGCGTCGTTCGCGTTCTCGCTCAACTCGGTCGCCGTCCCGCTCGCGCCGTCGCCGTTCGTCGCGATCGTCGCCTCGCAAACGCTCACGCTCGCGACGCCGTTCACGCTCGCGTGACAAAGACCGCAAAAAGAGCAGCAAACGGTTTATTTTTGGGGTTAAGGGGAACAATTTAATGTTTTAAGACCCTGATGACCGGTCATAAATTCGAAGGAACATTTTTACACAAAATTCCGAATGCTAACTTTGACCCCAAAGACAAAGTTGAACCATTACTTTTAGACAACACCCCGAATACGAATCCGAACCATTCAAAAACCTGTCATAGAGTCGAAATAATATTACATGAAATCTAATTCCCCTACCCGGCGAATCGGTCACAAAAATTGAAATAGTTTTTTAACCCAAGCCTTTTACTACAAATTATTGAACAGTTCTCGTTCTCGCGAACGTTCTGTCAAAGAAAGCAGCAAAGCGTCGAAGCGCGACAGGGACCGGAGCAAAGAGCGCGAGAAGGAGAAGAGCAGCAAGAAAGACAAGGAGCGCGAGAGAGAGCGCGACAAAGACAGAGAGACGGTAAAGGAAAAGAAGGAGAAAAAGCGCAGCCGATCACGCGAGAGGAAGCGAGACAAGGACGAGGTAGTGGAGGGTAGGGAGAGAGAGAGAGGAAAGGAGAGAAAGAGAGGAAAGGAGACGAGAGAGACACTGTCAGATCGGATCAAATAGCCTCAAAAAGTGCCGTTTTGGCAGTCAGTCTCTTATTGTCCATTCAACTTTTTGGAGGTGTCCAACCTTTCTGTTTCTCTCATTCATTTCCTAGAGAGTGTTTCACCTGTGCCGTAGGTGGCGTTGAATCTTTTATTCAACAAAAATTGGGTACCCCTGTTTTCGATTTTTTTTAATCATTAGGAATTTTGGTGTCTGACTCGGAGAAAATTTTAGGTGTAAAAAATTAATTCTTTTTGTAATTTTCCGAAAAAAATTTAAAATAAAAAAAGAAAATTATCAAAAACTTGTAAACCATGAAAACCCGTAGATAAAAAGAACTAATTTATGGAAGATGGGGTCAGGAAGTTATAGCGAAAATTAGAAGAAAAAAATGCCCCTGACACTTTTATTTATTTTTGTGTACCATAAATTTAATCTTGTCAGGAGCGAGCGGCCAGAAAGAGCAAGAAGAGCTCGTCGGGCGGCGGCGACTCGCAGCACTCGCCCAAAAAGGCAAAGAAAGAGCCGCAAACGCCGCCCCCGGCGTCACGGACCAACGGCGGCGCCAGCGGTAAACGGAAAGATTGAGAATGAACAGAAAAAAGTGGGATGGGTAACTGACTTTGTTGCCACTGTGGGCTGAGAGAGAATTCTGACAGACACCGACAAATATTTTGCCCCAAAAATGTTTTTTGTTTATTTTTTTTCATTTTCAATTTTGTGACCCTCCCGCCCTGCCTCATTTAAATGTGTGTGTGTTTTTGATTGAAATTTTGATTCTCGCGAGAATTTGCACAAATATTTATTTTATTTTTAATTGCATAAATTTTTGTTTGCTTTTTTGTATAACAATTCAATTCCATTGTCAGAGGATGAGGCAACGCCGGCGCCGAAGGCGGTGAAGGGCACTTCGACGGCGGCGACTGAGCGGGGCGAGGGCGAGGAGGAAAGTCTGCGCGAGCGACTGTTGGAGCGAGTGAAGCTGAAGCAGCGGAAGAGCGAGGAGGATTGAATGTAGAGGATTAGCCGGCAGATCGAAAAAAAAGATATCTCATTTTTACCCAAAATACCCGGGGGGATGCCATATTTGGGGGACATTTTTGTCGACTACCCCAACTATTTTATTTGCAACATTCCGTTGATGGTCGGTCCCCCGGATAATCAACCCAACCTTTCGCTGATTTTTCAACTCCTGTTTTTTTTTTGGTTTGTTAAAATCATATTGTGCAGCATTCGTTGGCCAGCATTTTGTGTCAAAGTTCCCAACGCGTCCGAATGGCTAACAAATAAGCGAAGAGAGGGAAAGTCAAAAAAGTGTGAAAATGTTGCCTAAAACATACAATTGACTTACCGGTTTTAAGGGCTCTTTTGATTTTTTTAGGTGATTATAATATCATGCACTTGGCCATCGTTTCTGGCCCGGAATTAGACCGGTGATTTCGGCCGCACCTCTAATACATTTGTAATAGTCTACATTATAGTGTCTTATCCAAAAGTATGTAAATATTAAAGGATAATTGGTCATCCAACAGTTCTTCAAAAATACCGTACTTCCTAAAATAAAGTCCCGGGGGACTCTATTTCGGAGCACCTCGAAAGGGGGTACCTTATTTCAAGGGGGTGACTATATTTTCCGATCTAACAAAAATTTGAGATTGTTTTTTTGGTCGATTTTCAGTCAAATCCTTTGAATGTTTTGTCAATTTTCTTTAGAACAGTCATGGTGCTTGCCACAGCTGGGCTGAGTTCGCAGTTTGTGTTAGGAAATTAACTTTTTTTTTGCAAACAATACATAAATTGATAATGGACATGGTTAGTTGTGCTTTAGGTACTGGGAATGTCTAGTTTTGGTTCGAATCCCGTATTTTGTAAAATATTTTATGAATTTATCTTCACCTTTTTATGCAAGGAAATAAGTGCCTCCTATCTACCGTAATTCCTAAATTAAAGCCCCCCCCCCCCTGATGTAGAGCCCCCCCCCCCCCCTCCCCTGAAATAAAGCCCCCCTTTTGAGGAGGGTTGAAAGTTAGAGCCCCCCCTGAAGTAGAGCCCCTCCTGAAATAAAGCCCCCCTCTGAATTAAAATTTTTTTAATTATAAAAATAAAAAATTTTAAATAAGCCATATATAATTTAAATTTTTAAATTGGAAATCTATGAGAATTTATGGTGCATTTTATGACAAAATTTCTTAACAAACCAAGAAAAATTCTCAAAATCCCTGTTGAAAAATGAACTCCCGGTCCCGAGTTTCCCAGGCCCTGAAAAAGGCGCCTGGTCCTGGTTTTTGTCACAAGGCCCGGTCCCGTTGAACTTTACTGTTAAGCATGCAAAAATATGATAGCGAAAATGCCTTTGTCTCTGTTTTCAAAATCATTTTTCTGTTCGTGGGTTTGATCAGTGAACTTTGTGTACGCGCGCAAAGTGATCGCGATCATTTTGCGGACAAACCCAAAAAAGGGAAAGAAAAAAATATTTGCTGCATTAATAACAAACTCGGTCGCTAAAAATGACCTTTGGTCGTTTCGTCGCCGGGGGGCAGGGGGGACGGAAGGTGATCAGCTAAACGAAATGAGTGATAGCTTTGATGGATGGATATGACAAATGACCAATTTGCCTTAGAGCGAGCTTTTTCTGCGGATGTCGTCGTCGTCCCCTCGGGGGGAGGGGGCACATTAATCCGTCCATCAATTTGATCATCAAACACTTTCAATTCAAATTTTTCTTTTCGCCGACACCGTCAAAATGTTGCGGAAGAGCAAATCCATCGCGGAAGCGAACAAAAAAAATTTGAGTGCAAAGAACGACGACGACACTGATCAGACGAAATTTACCCTCTCCCCTAAAAAGGGCATTGGCCCGGATCGAATGCTTTAGCTCTAATTTGTGTGGATGGCATATTAGTCGGTCGACGGGTGCGTCGCCGAGTCGAGCATATCCATCACTGACTGCTCGAGGGGTTGGCGCGACGAAAGGTTGCCTCCCCCTCCCGGCCCCCACTCACTCGCGCAGTACAACCCGTTGCCGTTGTCGCGGGCTGCTTCCAACTGCCGCTGATGAGAGAGGAGTGATTGATGTGCCCTTTCCTAAATAAATTAAGCTTCTTCGCTCCCGGGGTGACACAAATGATGAGGTACCAAAGAACGCAGAGAGAAAGAGAGAGAGGGGGAGAGAGAGAGGGAAGGGAAAGAGAGAGATGGGAGATAGGAGTGAGAGAGATGGAAGAGAGAGAGAGATGCAGGAGAAATAAAAGAGAGAGTGAAGAGAGAGAAAGAGAGAGAGAGTATGGAGAGAGAGAGGGAAGGGGAAGAGAGAGATGGAGACAGAAGCAAGAGGGATTGGAGAGAGAGAGACAGAAGAGAAAGAGAGAGATGGGAGAGAGAGAGAGATGGGAGATAGGAGTGAGAGAGATGGAAGAGAGAGAAAGATGCGGGAGAGAGATAAAAGAGAGAGATGGAAGAGAGAGAGAGTGTGGGGCATTGTGACGGGCGTTGTGTTGATTTGTGATCTGTCGCTGATCTGATTGAGCTGATTATTATCGTCGTCGTTCTCGACGGCGACAGGAGGCAGAGAAAATGTCTGGACGGATCACTGTCGGCGGAGATGAGCTCACCCATGCGCCGCTTAAATTGGTCGGGGAATTTTGACGCCGATCATTCCAAAAGTGCCTGCATGACATCCACTCACTCACTCACTTACCATGACCATTTTGCCCTTTTCAGTGTTGACAAGCGAAACAAATAACGCGTTTCGGGTCGGCATTGGATTTGACGGTTCGGGCATTTGAAAATTTTAGGTTCGGGTTTCAGTTAAGAAAAAACCATCGGATATGATTTCCAGCGAGTTACCGGTCCGAATGTCGAACAAATAAAAGGTTTCCTTTTTCGGACTTTTAGTTACGGTGTGTAAAATAAATATCCCTTAACCCAATTTGGACACATCGCGTTTTTGTCGAATTGATCTCGATAAAAAATCATGATAATCCTTACTTTGTCAGACATTTAGACCAATTGACTTTCGGACCGGTAGCCGGTGGGGTCGGCGGGCGGAGGGTGGGGGATAACACTGATCAGCAAATTGGCCCTTACCCCCAAAATGAGTGAGTGCAAATTCATATGACACTTTTATTGGGGGTTTCGGTGGCGTGGACTGTCCGTTTTGAATTTCAGGTGACAGAATGCTCCAATTTATTGGGGGGGGGATTATCCCAATGCAAATAAATGATTAAAATTTTGCTCTATTTTCGGGTCATTTAAAAAAAACAAATTTTTGGTTTTTTGGTGTATTTGCAACAAATGCTTTTGCACTAATTGGATTTTTGGGAGGGCAAAAAGAGGGGTCAGTTGCCTTCAAATTGATTCGACTTTCTACGAAATCAGTTTATATTTAATCCCGGCGATCAACCAACCACCAATATAATCTTAATCCCCTCTCTGAGTGATCAACCCAAATCCCCCCGCGCCAAATCAGACCATTTTACTCCCCAAAAGGTAATTCTTTGCTATTTGATGGAACGTGGGAAAGCCCTCATCAGAAGAAATGCGTCATTTCAAATAAAAAATCAAAAAATTGCGCCCACCCGAGCGTATTGAAGCGAAAAAATCACCACTTAATTTGTGACGACGACGCGGGAATGTCGTTTTTCTTTAACGCTGCGTGTGTGTGCCTTTTTTTTGTGGATTAATGCGTGGGATTTGGGATATGGGATATGTGATGGGATATAGGTTGGGATGGGATATGGGATGATGGAATTGATGAGTGAGTGAGTGTAAGTGAAATGCCTAATTTGGGTGGGCGGGGGCGCCGGGGGGCAAAGGCAGTTACTCTGACTGATTGAACACGTTTTGTGGCGCCCACCAAAGCGCACATTCACTGCCCACCCAAAAAGCGCAAGAAAAATGAGGCGGCGCCGCCAGCAATAAATAAATAAATATTTAAATCATTTTTTAATAATGCTCGCAGCAATTGGCAAAATTATTTAAATTTAGATTTATTTACAGAATTTTAAAATGCGACAGAAAATTTTGCAAAATTATTGTTTAGTGTTGCTTACGTTTATTTCAATTGTTAGCCGTTTTTCAATGGGTAATTTTATTTGGTTCAATTATATATATATATATATTTAAATTATTTGCATTTTTTTTCGTTTTGGGCCAATTCGAATCCGACGCCCCGCCTTTGTCCGTCCGGGGCAATCCGAACTATGACGGCAAGGCACTGAGCGTCCCATTGGATTTGGACGGGACACTGGAGCTGTACCAGCACTGGATGGACCAGGCAAGCACCAATTAGTAGTTGTTACTTGAGGTCGGAATTCTCGGGATTAAATCCCGGAATCCCGGACTCGTTTTTTAAGTCCAAAGGTTAGAGATGAATGCAGGGACGGGATGTCGGCTTTATGGGTTTGCCGGGATCCCGGCCCCGGTCTTTTTTCATATAATGGAAGGGGGCTTCCGAGAATAAATCCGGGAATCGGTTTGGTCATTTTGCAAGACAAATGATCCGGGATAAAATCAATAGTTTCCCCGCAGGCATTCAGCGGAATGTTCGCTGCCGTTGCCAACCAAAGGTGCAAGAATTTATAAAAAAATTTAATTATTATTTCAATTATTTATGTTAATTCGACGAAAATAATTGGAAAATTTAATTTTTAATACTTTAAGAATGACTAAAAAAAGTGAAAAAGTGCGAGAAGAGATGGGACGATGCTCAAAACAGGTGAAAAAACTTTTAAACTGATAAATTTTATTGACCCCCCTCCAATTTACCCCCCCCCTCCCCCCGCCCAATTGTGTCTTCCCTCCAATTGAACCCCCCTACAATTTACTTGCACCTCCCAATTGACCCCCCCCCCCCTCGAGTTTACTTTCCCCTCCCAATTGACCCCCCCTCGAATTTACCTCCCTCCTCTCCAATTGAGCGCCCCTCCAATTGACCCCCCCCTCGAATTTGCCTCCTTCCCCTCCAATTGAGCCCCCTCTAATTGGCCCTCCCCCCGCCCAATTGGGCCTTCCCTCCAATTGAACCCTCTACAATTTAGACCCCCCACTCGAATTTACCTCCCTCCTCTTCAATTGAGCGCCCCTCTAATTTACCTCTCCCCTCATCAAATTGGATCTTCCCCTCCAATTGAGCCCCCTCTAATTGACCCTTCCTCCAATTTACCCCCGCCCCCCCCCAATTGGAGCTTCCCTCCAATTGACCACCCCCCTCCAATTGATCCCCCCCCCCCTCGAATTTACCTCCTTCCCTTCCAATTGAGCTCCCTCTAATTGGCCCTCCCCCCGCCCAATTGGGCCTTCCCTCCAATTGAACCCCCTACAATTTACTTTCTTTTCCCAATTGACCCCCCTCTCGAATTTACCCCTCTAATATACCCCTCCTCCAATTTACCCCCCCCCCCAATTGGATCTTCCCTCCAATTTACCTCCCTCTCCATCCTCCTCCAATTTTAGCTTTCCCTCCAATTGAGCCCCCTCTAATTGACCCCCCCCCAATTATAACTCCTACTCCAATTGAACCTCACTTTCGACGAGGTGCTGAATAAATACCCCCTCCCCCGGGGGTTACATTATAGGAAATATGCTAATTAATTGCAGAGGATTTTACAATTCTTTGTAGGTCACTGGCGTCATTTCACATGCAAATTGCGTGTCCAAACTGTTACGAGGCGAATTTGAGAACAAAAAAGAAGCGATCGTAAATGACATTAATAAAATGGTAATCGAATAAATTAAATATTGGATTTAATTTAAATTTATGCCAAAATTTAAAAACAAAAGTTATAAAATGGTAATCAGAATAAAAATTGAATTTAATTTAAATTTATGCCAAATTTAAATTTAAACAAAACGAAGCAACGAAAAAAGCCGCCGCGGTTGGAACTGTACAGGGCAAAGGAACAGCGGCGACAGAATTTCGGCACATTTTCGTCCAAAATGCCAACAAAAAAATTGCTCGGCAAAAAATACGACGTCAAATTTGCGGAAGAGGACATGCAAAAGCAGAAAATGCTGCTGAAAAGAATGCGTCGACAAAGCGGCGGCGGTGTGAAAATTTAAAACAAATTATTTAAAATTTAATTTAAATGGCAAATTTTAGGTGAAAAATTCTCTGTGAAAACGGCGCCAAAATATGTTTTGCACGAGCGGACGGCACAAATGAGTCCGCTGGGCGCGGTCGCGCAACTGTTGGCAAAGTCACTGACGGCGGCAAAAAACAAGACAGGGATTAGCGAGTAAATTCGAGCAAAATTGAGGGATAAGTTAAATTTTTAAAATTTAGATGGCAAAATACGGTAGAGAAAATCCGGCAGAGTTCCAAACGGCGCAAATCGGCACGCAAGCGTAAATTGGCAGAAGAAAAAGGCATTTTTTGGGATTTGCTTGGGCGTCGGGTTTGGGCCCAACTCATTGGGGACAAAAAAGTCGGGGACCAGGTCACACATCGAAGCCGGGGAAGAGGCCAAAAACGTCTCAGAGACCAGGTCGGGGAGGGGCCTGAAATTTCAGAGATTAATTAGCTCAGAGGTTCAGGGGGATAGAGGCCCAACAAAATTGGCGGATTAAGTTAGGGATCGGATCAGGGACCGCGGGTTCGGGAAGAGGCCAAAATGTCGGGGATGGGCGGGGAATCGGGGACACCGGCGGGTGGCACAAAATCAACAGCAGAAATTTTTAGAGCCGATGAAACATTTTGGGCGCAACGCAATAAATGCGCCGGCGGCGACGGACCAAATTCCCTTTGAGGAGGTTTGGGAAAAATTGAAATTTGGTTTAAAAAATTCCAAATAAATTGTTGAGATGGACGAGATTTTGGAGCGCGGAAATCCGACCGAAATTCGTCAAATCATTCGCCAGGCAAAAAGCCAAAAAGCAGCTCGGCCCGGTGCCAAAAAGGAGAAAATGGACCCGGACAAACTCGTGCAGGCAATTTTGAAAAATCAATGAATAATCAAATTATGCCTTTAATAGAAGCCCCGCTCTAATCAAAAAAACTCTCTTTAGTAGTAGCCCTCCTTCTAATAGAAGCCTCCCAAGAAAGTCCCCCTGTAAAGAGAAGATCCCATTCTATGTGGTATTGAAAAATAAAGAATTCCGAGGGTGGCCGGAAAATTGGTCAGTGGAATATGCGTCAGTAGTAAATGCGTCAGTAGTAAATGGGTCAGCGAAAATCGGTCAGTGGAAAATGCGTCAGTGACAATTTGAGGATAGTTGGCATCGATTAATTGCAAGTTTTTCAATATTGAAAGAGTGGAAAATCAGAGTTGTCGAACCAAC
>JAKKIK010000435.1:0-31342 GCA_024500135.1 Heterodera carotae
TTCGTCTGCATCCGTTCAATTTCTCAAAAATAGTTATCCATATCCGGATATGCGCCGCTGGTGGCCAGATATGGCTTTTAAAATCTGTGTCCATCTGATTTAACAAAAAACGTTATCCGTGATCCGTTTGTGTCCGGACAATCCGCGGATTGTCCAATCCATGGGGAGCATTCCTGGCAAATAGCGGCAGTATTTTGGCATTAGCACTCAACACACACTTTGTTGTAGATGTGTGCAGATTTGGGGAGATTAGCACCAATTAAATATAATTTGGATTTGTTTGGGTCAATTTGGGTCGGTCGCCTCCCCTCGGGGGATGAAAAAAATTTTGCATCCGCGCCGCCATATTGCATTTTTTTGCTGACGGAACTTGCTGCTACTTCTTGCATAGGTGTATTGATTTTTGGATAGGTTTTTGGATTTGGCAAAATCTTGGCTTTATCCGCCCTAATTTGAAACCCTGGCTTTATCCGCCCTAATTTGAAACCCTGGCTTTATCCGCCCTAATTTGAAATTTTCAATGTTGGCACACTTTTATAATATTTTTCAGATTTTGACATTACTTTTATACGCAAAATTATTTTAATTGTTTTGTTAAAAAATGGGCCAAAAGCATTCTTACTCGTTGAACCGTGCCAAAGTGACGCGCCAATCCACGCAGATGATCCAAGATGAGGTGGGAATTATGCAAACGTCGTCCATAGAGTCCCCAAATATGGGGGGGGGGATGTTAAGGCGGGGTTACAGTACTTCTTATACATTTTCCCCGGGGGATACAGTTTTCAGCATCCTTCAGTAGGGGGATACTATTTGGGGTACATAAATAATTATTAGAGGGGGGCAGTAATAGTTGGGGCTACTAATACAGGGAACTCTGTAAACAAGCTTGTGATTCGCATTGATAGTAGAGTTCGGAAAAACCGAAAAATCAAAAGCCGTACCCGTACTAAAGGAGAAACACCCGTACCGAATCCGGACTCAGTTTCGGGGCCCAAAGTACCGGTACGAAGTACGGGTCGATCAAAAAATAGCCGGATCGGATCCGGGCTCAAAGTACCGGTACAGAGTACGGGTCGATCAAAAAATAACCGGATCGGATCCTGGCCAATAATATGTGTACGGGTCAATACGGGTTTTTCTGGCCATACCCGTGCCATGGATCCGACAGGTACGGGTCCGTTCTTTAATTTAATACCATGCCCAAATCATCACTATAATCACTAGGGCTGGAATTTTTAGGCAAAAAAATTGCAAAGTAGGCACCTAAAAAGGCATTAAAAAATCGCACAATAGGCATGAAAAAGGCACCAAAAATGCCGAAATAGGCACAAAAATAGGCGCCTAGGCATTAAGCACAAAAAGTCCAAAATAGGCAAAAATAGGCATTATAAAGTTGATCCTAGAAGCACCAAACCAAGCTAAAAAATCGTTTTTTGTGCTTATCTCAACGTTACAAGTGCGCAAAAATTTTAGGAATTTGCCTAAAAATCCCAGCCCTAATAATCATACACACACATGCACAGGTGGCATCCACTGCAAGCACTGTGCCAACATTGCCGTCCGAACCGGTGCCACTCGGGTTGCGTGCCAGCGTGGACAGCAGTGACTATGTGCGACGAGAGGTGGAACGACAGGAACAGCAAACGGGTCATCTCCATAATTTAGTAGATAGATTATCGGGTCTGGATGATCCGGCTTTTCCAGCGCCGGCATTTTTCCTGGATCCCCAGTTCCAGAATCAAGATTTTTTTTTTTCTAAATCCAGGGGTACAAACGTGAAATTTTAAACGAGATCCTGGCTAATTCTGAAATGCCCAGATCCTAAATTTAGTAAGATTGAAATTTTAAACGAGATCCTGGCGCCAATTCTGAAATGCCCAGATCCTGAAATTTAGTAAGATTGAAATTTTAAACGAGATCCTGGCTAATTCTGAAATACCCAAATCCGCAAATTAGGTCACGATTTTTTGGATCTTGTTACTTTGAATGTTTTGTAAGGACATGTTGCAGTATACTCAAACAAACAGTTTATAAAAAAAAAATGGCAGCCTCTGGATCTGGTGGATGATCATTGATTGATCAAGGTGCAAATCCAAATTCTCAGATCATTCCGAAATTCCTAATCCAGACCCGGGTTTTTAAATTCTCGGGAGTTTTTGGCGCTCTCTCGATTCTCAGGGTTAAGTCTTGGGCTCGAGCCTCGTGAAATTTTTGGTCTCTCGCTTTGTCACTAAATTTTAAAAATTCCATTAAATTTAAATGTTAATCCCAAGAATCCTCTCAAATGAGACCTAATGGGGGATCGCTTAAATTATATCCATATTTTTACAGGCCGTCCCCCTAGTCATCAACAATCACCGGTCCATGAAATTCAAGCAGTAGTTGAAGTCTCAGTGGTTGTGGAGGAGGCTCCTCAAGCGGACGGCGAAGTGCCCAAAAGTCAACAAAATGCCGCCGCCGCCCCCGAGGGGGGCCAAGCCGACAAGGCTGAACTGGTTGAAAATGTTGTGCAAAGCCGATGCGCAACTATTGTCGAGGCCCAACAGCACAATGGTGCTGCTGCTGATGATGAACAACAACCACCTGCTGCAGTTGGTGAGTCGAAATGGCTCGCGCTTTTTTGCTCCCGAGACTGATCGGGAGCAAACTGAGTGATCGGCGGGTGGGCAAACTGATCGGGGCAAATTTTTCGGGGGCAAACTGATAGGCAGGCAAACTGACTGATCAGGGGTGGGCAAACTGATCGGGGGCAAATTTTTCGGGGGCAAATTGATAAGCGGGCAAACTGACAAGAGCAACTGATCTGGGGCCAACTGATTGGAGTAAATTGATCGTTTGTGACCGGGAGTAAACTGATCGGGAACAAAGTGATCAAGAGCAAAACGAGCGTTCCCCTTCAGTGACTACTCCTGCCGTTCTTGCTCAAAATGTGCTAGAAGAATGCGCATCACCAGCGGCACATTGTGAATCAGCACACGATGGTCCTCCACTTATGCAACAAGTTCAAGTAGCAGGCGACATTGGCGGCGGCAGTGAACTGCTTGAATATGTGTGTGAAAATAGGCAAGATGTTGTCCTCGAAGTCCAAGCAGTCGATGTGCTGTTGATCAATGAGGTGCCGGACGATCGCCAAGCTGCTGGTGTGCCAGAAGATCGTCAGCCTGATCGTCATGTGCCGGAAGATGATGATCATGCTCAAACTGTTGATGTGCCGGAAGGTCGTCAAGCAGTTCATTTGCCAGAAAATGACTATGCAGTTGTGCTGGACGATCACCATCTAGGGGAGGATGTTGTTGTTGAACTTGCTATTGTTGATGAGGATGTGCCACCGCTACCCAAATGCCAAGAAGAGCAGCAGGATGATGCCGTTGTTGAACCATCGTTTGAAGACCAAGTGCCGGAAGAAGGCAATAAGGCTAATACCGATGACAAACAACAGCAACATGATGTAGTGCGGAATGATGCTGCTCCTACAACAAAGGATGATGATGTACAGCTCCAACAAGTGGCGGTCGGTGTGCCAAAATTGGAAGGTCGTTCGTTCCGTGAATATGCTTACCACCATACATCCTATATCAGTGCCCATGGTGACACTAAATATTTCAACCTCTTCCAAAGGGGGATACTATTAGGGGGAAGGGGGATAAATAGGGGGGGGGGGCGGGGATTATATTTAAATCCCTTCACAAGTTGGATACTATTAGGGGAGGTAAAAATACGGTTATACATATTGGAAATAATTTTTCACAATATACCGTATTTCCTCTAATTGAAGACCCGGGTCTTCTATTTTTTATTCCCTTCTAGGGGGGTCTTCAATTGGAGGGGGTCTTCTATTTTCCGATCCTCGTCTAGGGGGTCTTAAATTAGAGGGGGGTCTTCAAATTTGAAGGGGATCTTCAAATAGAGGAATACGGTAATTAATGATTTTTTTTCCATCTTAAGCTGGTATTACTGTTGCCAATGTTGCGCAACATGATGTTGTTGTTGTTGTTGCTCAAGCTGGTGCAGCACAAGCAGCAGCAGACGACGGCGGACAACAAAATGTTGCTGCTGAACGCGTTGAACATGATGATGCTGGTGATGAACAATGTCGCCAACTGAAAAACAATGCTCATGATGCTGGGGCGGCTGATCAGCAGCAGGAGCAACAACTGAGGACGGTGCTGATGTTGGACGATGATGTCAATGATGGACAAGTGAGCTCTGAGGTGCTGGTGGCATTGGGTAGAGATCAGGCATGGAACTGGATGCCGGATTTACGGACATTTTTGGGTCTGGAATTCCGGGTTCCGGACTTGCATTTTCGGCATTCGGGTCCATCCCTGGTAGAGATATGCTCGAGACTTGAGATCGGGAACGCAGACAGACGCACCAAATAGCCAATACTCTCTATTATGCCAGACTCGAGAAAGCGAGACAAAATGCCGAGAGTCTAGGCCCCAGACCAAAAAAAAAACAAACATGGATTTTTCGGGACCAAGACCGAGACAAAAAAAAAAGAGAGAAAATCTCGAAACAAAATCATGCATTCTCTACTATCAGAGGGTGGGACAAAATTTAGGGGTAACTTGATTTAAAGAGTGCTTACAGATAGAAATTTTCGAATCCACGTCCAAACATATCCATGGGATTCATATCCGTGTCGGTCGGTATTCGTCCGATTTTTCAAGAATCGTTATATCCAGATAATCCGCTGATCCCCGCTGGCTCGGATATGACTTTCATATACATATCCGAGTTTGTCAGCTTTTACAAAAATTGTTATTATATTCGTCCGTGTCCGGACAATGCGCGGATATCCGCGGATTTTCCATGTCCGTGGGCATACCGTATTTCTTCTAATTTAAGCCTCGGGGCTTCTATTTTTCAATCCCCCCTCTAGGGAGGGAGGCTTCAAATGGAAGGAGGGCTTCAAATGGAGAAGGAGGCTTATGTTTTTCAATCCCTTTCTAGGAGGGGCTTCAAATGGAAGGGGGGCTTCAAATGGAGGGGGGCTTTAATTAGAGAAAATACGGTAATTGAATTTTTAATAAACAAATACCAAAGATGCCATCAGCTGACCACCCAAAAAGCGATGTGAACGAAGAAGCAGCTGTCAACAATCGAAAGCCAAGCAATGTGTGATTTAATAGTATTATTATTATTATTATATATTTTTGTATTACGAAAATGGAATTTTAAATTTTTATTTTTGCCCTCTCATCAGCCAATAAGTGTGCCTACGACGATTTTGATTTGATCATTTTGCCGAAATTTTTGAAAGAATTTATTTGCGTTTTAAACATTAAAAAAAAATTATGTAATAATTTGTGTTTGTGCAGCAGCAATAATTACAAGATAAAGAAACAAAAAATGAGAGTGTTAAGCTCGAAAAGTTAAAATTTAAAATTATAATTAAATTTTTTGCAATATACAAAAAATGCCGAATTTTGCTCATTTCCGGGAATTTTTTCCGACTATTTTTGGCAACCCCGGCCTGAAAATGTAATGTCCATAAAGTGTCCGATTTTGGCATCAAAATCTGGCAAACAAACAAAAAAAAAGGCTGTTTAATAAGTAATCACAAATTAATCATTTAATCACTTTTGATATCGATCAATTCGAGCACAAGCAGTGCCACCAACGTCACATATGAGGTCACAAAGAAGCTGAAACTGAGCGCGACAAAGCCGAGCATAAGCCTGACATGAGAGAATGGCAGTGACAAATTGGCATTTTTATTAGTCCCCTCTAATGAAGGCACCCCCTCTAATTAAACCCCCACCCCTCCTCCAATTAGCGCCCTCTGATTCCCCACCTCACTCCAATTAGCCCCCCCCCCCCTCCCCCCCCCTGATTCAACCCCCAATTCCCTTCAATTAGACCCCTATGATTAAACTCCCATCCCCTCCAATTAACGCCTCTAATTAAGTCCCCACCCTAAGTCCCCGGGGGCTCTAATGTACGAAATAAGGTACAAATATTTTAAGCCTGAAAGATGGGTGAGGAGGGGGTGAAGAGATTTTCGACATAAAATTGCTGTAGGTCTAAACCGGGATTGCTGACTGACCTTTTCCGTCTCGGAATGCCTTCGGCACGGCCTAACTCGGACGAGTCGGATGTGGCACTGTGCCTTCGATCAGCACCAGCGACAGAAAAGCCGTCTTTAAAATGTTGGACAAATATAAAGAACTAGCATTGCTCCCCGAGCGACGCATCCCCGACGGCATGCCAAAGCCCGATAATCCCTTAAATGGCATCCCCGACGACCCGCGATTCAAATGACAAGTTAGCTATGTTATCCCAATGCCAGACATTTCGACCGGATCCCATCGGCATATGCCATCCCCGACGATGTCCCGGGTCCCTGTGGCGTGTCATCCTGGTCGAATCCCCCCTCCCCCCTCCCCGAACGAAGTGCCAATACCGATTAAAACCGGTTAGGTCGAGCGGTATCGGCCGATACTTGATAGTATTGGTTCGGGACCGGTACAAAAGTACAGGTACCGGTCCAAAACCCAGTACAGGTACTGATTTTTTCATACCGACAAGTACCGGAACCGCCCGAACAAAATGATGCCCTACTTTGTCCACCACCACCGGCGGTCGTCAAACAAAATGGTGCCCTCCTCAGCAGGGCACTCGACGCGTTCAGCGTGCCATCGCCGACACTGCCAGCGGTGCAGCAATTGTTTTTGGTCGGTTTCGCCGTCGTCGTCGTGGTCATCAACGGCTGCTGCTGCTGCTGCTGCTGATGGCCGGTGGCAAACGACGAAGACGACGATTTGATGAGCACCTCCTCCGACGATGTTGTCGTCATCATCATCGTCATGGTTAGTTGTTGGTCGTCCACACCAACAACACTGTCGGCATGGCGAAGGGGTGGCCTGAAAAAAAAAATTAAAATTTTTTTTATACGATTCAAACATTGTGTTTTCCGACCCCTAACAGAACAGCGACATTTTAGGGCTCCCCCCCCCTCCTCAGCTACACCAACAACACTGTCGGAATGGCGAAGGGGTGGCCTGAAACATATTTTTTTAAATTTTTTAAAATTTTATTTATACGATTCAAAAACATAAGATTTCCCGACCCCTGATGACAGACCAACGACATTTTAAGGCTTTATTCCCCCCCCCCTTGGTACCCAATATTTTGAATTTGTTTCCCCGCTAAGATTAAAAAAAGGGTTCATACCCGGCATGTCCCCACCCCTTCCCCATCCGGCATTTTTGGGCTTTACCCTCGGCACCGAGCAATTTTGGGATTTATCCCTGTAGGGTTGCTCTCTGACCCTGAGGCTCCCCGATTCGCGACTCATTTTTGGCCCCTTCCCGATGTGTGCAAGCCATGACAATACCAACTCTCGAAATTTGACCATTCGCGACAATCCTAACGCCCATGACTCTTGGCATCGTTTAGGAATCATTGTTAGTGCTCGGCACCTATCCCCAAAAAATCTCCGATGTCCTCGCCCCCAAAAGTGACGGCTTACAATGAATCGAATGTAATTTTTAAATGCTAATAAAATGGCAATTAATTTTAAATTTTTTAAAATTTTAATTGAGTCACCCCCCTCCCCCCCTCGCCCACTCGATGTCCTCCTCTGCCTCGCGGCGAATGTTTTCCATTTCGGCCAACAGTGCGGCAATGCGATGGGTTCGCTGCTGTTCGCCGCTGTCGGCACGCGGCAGTGCCGCCGGCGACGGCACAGGTGGCGGCGGCTGTGCCATGGTCGTCATTTTTCGCTGCAACGGCTCACTGTGTGCGGCGACGGGCAGCCGCCGTTCAGCGGCGGTGCGCGTCACTTGTGCCAGCCGACGGTGGGGCGGCACCGAATGTGTACGGATCAGCTGTCAATAAGAATGGAAAATTGCATAGGTACTTCCGGACATATCCGTAAGGGCTCATATCCGTGTCCCGAACTGTATCAAGTACCGTACTTCCTAAATGCAAAGTCCCCAGAAATAGAGTCCCCTTGAAATAAAGTCCCCCCCCCCCTTTGAGGTGCTTTGAAATATGGAGTGCCCCTGAAAAAATGAGGTCACCGTTGTCCCCCCCTCCTTTGAGGTGCTTCGAAATATAGAGTCCCCGGTGGCTTTATTTTAAGGAGTACGGTATTGTAATAATTAATTCTAAAAATGAAATTTCGATGCAAATTAATTTTTACATGTCCCGGTGAGGGCATTTCGTGCCGTTGGCGACGAAGCGTGGGGCGCGGAGTGCCGACGCCGCCATGAGAACAGTGTTGAAGATGCGTGCTTGACACATAGTGTGGCGTTGTATACAATGGCTGCGAGCAGCTCATTGCCCTGCCTAAATGTAAAATTAATTTAATTAATTGGCAAAATGATTTGTGCCATTTTTAAAATATTAGAGATGCACTCTATTTTATTTTCAGTTTGTTCCCAAATGAGAGGGGGAGGGGCTTTATTTGAGGGGTCCTAGTGGGTTTTATTTGAGGGGTCCTTTATCAGGGGAGAGGGCTTTATTAGAGGGATCCCTTATCAGAGTGGGCCTTATTTGAGGGGGGGGGGGTCCTTTATCAGAGGGGGCTTTATTAGAAGGATCTATTATTAGAGGGAGATTTTTAGAGGGAGGCCTTTAATATAGGTGCTTTTTTAAAGAACAAAAATCTCTTCAATGATCGCGCTCTTTGACATTTGTGTTGCCGTAAAATGGCACCGCTCTGTTCTTGAATTTTTAATGGGTTGGCATTTTGAAAATTTTAAATTGGCATTGGCACTAACCATTTTGGGTTGGTGGCAAACTGTACAGTCCCCGTCGGACGCTTGAGGAGGAGGAGGCAGATTTTTTGAACACAGTCACACGTCGAGCAGGCAGTGCCAAATCCACGCAAAGCAAACAAACCTTGGGAAAAAATTGTTGGCATTTTGTTTGGTGCCAAATTTAAAAAATAATAATTAAAAAAAACCAAATGAATGAACACGCCGCCAAGCCACAAATCCAAAAGTGTTGTTGAAGACTTTAACGGAGGCACAGAATGGGAATGATGATGCTATTGAAAATGAAAAGTTAAAAATTGAGATATTTTAATTAAATTTCCATTTAATTTAAAATAGATATATTTTAATTAAATTTCCGTTTAAATTTAATAATTGAAATATTTGAATTAATTCCATTTAAATATCAAAATTGAAATATTTGAATTTAGATTAATTTTTAAGAGATTTCATTTTATTCCCATATATTGAAAATATTATCTTTAAAAAAATGATGGTATTAATTAATTTAAAAATAAATGTCAATTTTTATTCAATTTCAATTTAAATTTTTCATTATTAATTTTTGTGCGCATACAAATAAAATTAAAATGGCCAACAGAGCGCCCATTGTGACGATCACTTGAATTTTTCGGCGCCTCCATTGGGCCAACAGAGCGCATGAAAACAACAAAAAGCTGGGCGCATAAGCTGAGACCTAATCTTTGAAAAATTCAACAAATTTAATTTGACTATTTCCCTAATTAAAATTTAAAAATACTAAAATTTAATTTTGGGGGATATATAAAAATTGTCACGGATACGGATAATCCGCAACGAATTATCAATAAATGGACAAAGAAAAAAACTTTTTTACAAAATTGGACAAAAAACGGATTCAAAGGACTTATCCGAGCCAGCTAATATCCGTGTGTTAAGCGGATATGGATACAATTTTTGACATATTGGACGGATTTGAAAATGGATTTCAAAATTTTTATCCGTGACTATCCATGATATGAAAAGCATAAATTAATAATTGTTAATATAATTTTTTTTTATGTTTACCAAAATGTGATGCCATCGACGAGACTTGAATTTGAAAGAAATCATAAGAAATGGCCATAGTTCTAAAATTTTGACAAAAATAAACGGGGAAAAAATTGAATTAAATAAATTAAAATTAAATTTTAAATTCTTGACCTGTGCCAATTTCAATGCGATGAATTTGCCAAGCCGGGCGAAAGTCGCGCAATGTTGCCAATTCGAGTCGTTCATCTGTGTGAAATCCAAATAAAAATAAAAATCAGAATTTTTCAGATTTTAAAATTAAAATTTTGATTTTAAATTAATTTCCTCCATTACCTGGATCTGTCTCCAGCCAAAAATGGCATTTGTATTGCTCAAATGGCATTTTCCATGGCTCGAATTGGCATCGAATGGTGCCGAAAAAACTGAAATTTTGAAATTTAAAAATTTTTATTACAATAAATCTTTAATAAATTGTACCGAAAAATTGCTGTCAAATGGCCCGTCTTGGGCTCAAATGTGGCTGATTTTTGCACCAAAAGTCCATGCGCAAGTTCCATTGGCTGTGGTTGAATTCTTGGCTAAAATAAATTCTATTAAAAAAAATCAAAGAAATGCCCGCAAAAAATTAAATTAAAAAACCGTATTTCTTCTTTTTGAAGGCCCGGGCCTTCTATTTTTCAATTCCCGTCTAGGGGGAGGGGCGTCAAATGGAGGTGGGACTTCAAATAGAGGAAATACGGCATTTATCAAAGGTACCAATTAATAAATTTCAGCCTTAAAATGCCTCTAATGAGGTATCAGATTTTCGGACATTATCCCTGGGAATGATTAGGAGGGTAAATCCCCGGCGGCATAGGTCCCAATCAGATGCAACCCAAAATCCTGCGAAAAAAACAAAATCCAATATTTTTATAGGCAGACCAACCACCACCGACCGACCATCCATGGCTGAAATTCGTCGGGAATTGTCATTGGGCCTTCCAAGTCGCGCAGCAGCAACCGATCGTCACGATAATGCACAAACAGTGCAAAATCCACGCTTAGCCCATGGGCAGGGATGCCTTCCGGGGATTGAAAAGTGGCTGAAAAAGAATGTTTAATTTTATTGCCACCGGCAAAATTGAAATGCCGACAACAGTTTTATTGCCTCCGACAAAATTGAATCCAAAACCGTAATTTCATTGCCACCGGCAAAATTGAAATGCCAAAAGTAACCGTAATTTTATTGCCACCGGCAAAATAAAATGCCAACCGACCCTGAACCTCCAACTCAGTGACAAGCCGAAAGAATGTGCCGTTCAGCGTGTCCAACAGGTTCAACTCCAACACCGGACGGACAGTGCGATGGTAATATTTGAATTTGCGCGCCAATTCGCTGCGCTCTTCGGATGTAAGTCTAAACGGTATACATCAGGGATGCCGCGGTTTTGAGAAAAATATCAGGTCAAGTTTCGGGTTAGCAAAAATATCGGGTTGGATTTCGGGTCGGGTCGGCAAAAAAAAGTTCGGGTTTCGGGTCGCCAAAAAGAATTTCGGATCACGAGTTTCGGGTAACCCTCGGCAAACCTGGTATATATACAGACATTTTAAGTAATGAAAAAATTTAAGCCCCGATTTCTCCGATAGATTTCTCCCGGATCGTTTTTCTTTTCGGATAAATAGCCCAAAATGTCGGGAATCGGTTCGTGAGTGCAAATTTTCTCGAAACGATTCCCAACATGTTCTATTTCTCCCGGGCCGATGATTCCTGACATTTTTGGTCCTCCTTCCCCGACCAGTAATCAAGATTAGGGTTAAGCCCTGACCCGGTCCCCGACCGATGCCCGATACTTTTTCAGCCCATCTCACAACCGAATTTCAACATTTTTGGCATTTTTTCCCGAGCCGGTTCTCGAACCAAGCTCTGCCGAATGCCCGACTTTTTAGTCCCCCAAGGGTCAAAAATTAACCCTAATTAAAATAATAATAAAAATTTTCGAACTTTTTACCCTAGGGCTGCTGGTTGATAATGGACAACGCCCGAGACGATGGCCATCCAAATGAAAAGGGCGCGGAAAAAATGGCGCCTCAGGGCGGTATTCCGCGGACGGCACGCGTGCAGCAGCGGCGACGGGTTGCGGCGTGGCAGCATGGACGGACGCGGTGCGGTGACTGTCTCATTTTGTTCGCGGCGCGCGGGTGCGCAAATCAAACGTCCTCATTTTTTGGCACATTTGCGCAAGCGTTTGACGATGATAAAATTGGCGGCATCAAATACTATAGATTTATGGTAAATTTTTTATGCAAATTTGGATACGTATTTCCTAACTTTAATTAAAGCCCCCCCCCCCCCTACCCCCATAAAAGAGTCCCACCTGAAAAGGGGTTAAAAAATAACATCCACCCTAAAGCACACTTCCAATAGAAACCAATCCCCCTAGGTGTATTGAAATATAAAGCCCACCCTTTGTAGATCCCCCTAATAAAGCCCCCCCCCCCCTAATAGAGTCCCACTTTCTTTTGAGAGGGGTTAAAAATAAAGCTCCCTTGCAGAAACCCCTTCCCGAGGGATAAATGTATGTAAAAATTTTACAATAAACCTAATGCATAAATAAAATTTTTATTTTTTTAAGTAATTGAAATTTTTTATAATTAAATTTAGAACTAAAAAAAAATTGCATTTTCGGCGAATTTAGGGCGAAAAACGGATGCAAAAACGCCGCCAAAAATGGGGGGCGCAGGTGGACGTTTTTTTGAAGGTCAAATGGGAGTAAATAATTAAGTAGGTGGCATGCATATCAATGAAAGTACAACACAAAATGTGTGCATAAATTCGATAAATTTGTGTCGTCAGCGACAAAAGAAAAAAAATTAGGCAATTTGGCGCCCGCGGGGGCCAACGCTTTTTTGCCACTTCAGCACCGCCAGCAAAATGTTGTTTTTTTTGGGCTGTTTGTGTCCTCTCCTCCCCATTAAGTGAACAAAGTCAGTCATTCATTCATTCAATTTGTTCATTTTCATCAAAGACGGGGTCCCCATTTGGCCCCAAAAATTCCGGTTACTTAACGACGACTTGACACAACTCTTTGCCCCCCCCCCCTAATTTTGTAGTAACAACTTTTGCTTGTTCATCAAATTTTATGGGCGGAAAAAAAATTGAAATTTTGCGCAAATATGGGAGAGGATCAGGCATTGTAGGTGTCGGTAAAAAACATACGGATATGTCCCCAGATTTTGGTGGATTATAGGATGGATCAGTGTCGTGTACGCGTTGGAGAGCAACCCTACCGGGGAGCATACCCAACACCAGCCAGCAGTGTTGCGTCGAGTTGTGAAAAAGTTCGGGTTTCGGGTCGGGCAGGCACTCTGAAATTTTCGGCACTCGAGTTTCGGGTCGAAAAAAACGTCGGAATTTCGGGCGTCGATTTACGACCTCCAGCACTGGCAGTCTCTCAAATGCTAACACATTTGCCCCATATATGTATCATCCATGGATCATATATGGTAATGCATAGCCATTGGTGGTCATTGGGCGCGAAAAAAAATTCGCAACTTAATGATGCGCAACAGTAAGAGAGGGAGAGAGAGAGAGAGAGACGGGGAGAGAGAGAGAGAGAAGTGAGAGAAAAAGAGGGAGAGAGAGAAGAGAGACAGAAGAGAGAAAAGAGGAGGGAGAGAGAGGGGAAAGAGAGAGTAGAGAGAGGGGAGAGAGGGAGAGAGAGATGGGGAGAGAGAGAGGGTGGAGAGAGAGAGAGACAGGAAAAAGAAAAGAGAGGGGAAGATTGAGAGAGAGGAGAGAAAAAAGAGAAGGAGAGAGAGAGAACCGGTCGGTCACTAAGTATCGCTACGGCGGAAATCCAATTTTAAATGTGGCGGATGGACGGATGAATGGGGCGGGGGGACGTCGAGGAGAAGCGCGGGGACAGAAAATTAACCCATTCTCCAAATCAAAATGAAAGGGCGCCTCGGGCGCGCGTTGCTCACGCGCAAATAATTTGCGCCGTGTAGGGGGGTACGTGCACCCGCCGTACATCATTGTTATCGCCCGAGGGGCCGGGTGGGCGGGCGGGGGGCATTAATCCCATCCCCCACCCGTGCCTCGCCTGCTGTTGTGGACACAATTTGAATTGAGCTAATTTTATGGATATGGATGGTGGAAATGGGTGAGGTATAAAAAAGTTAGGTATGAAAGCCAAGGATTTTTGCGGTTTTTCCTAGATTTAAAAAATTTCAAAGTAAGGCTGACCCTGCAATTGCTAGCCATATCGAATGATGCAAAATCAAAAATGTCGAATGCGAATTGATCAATTAATTGGCCAATTTATTGGTATTGAAATGTATTGATCCTTCGGCTGTTTTCTTCAATCAATTACCATAATTCCCAAAATACCCCCAAGGGCTCTATTTTTCAACTCCTCTCAGGGGGGGGGGCTTGATTTTAGCGGAGTCTACATTAGGGGAAAGCTGGAATTACGGTAATTATCAACAATTTTTATTGACTCAATTAATTGATTTTTGGTCAATTGATTGGTTTGTCCCATCTCTTGATCTATGCTTCATATGCCAAAAACCAGTTCCAAACTCAAAAAATGCGCGCACTGTTTGCCATTTTTTTGATGGCCCAAAAAATAAATAAATAAATTCAATGAAAAATTCCTCCATAAATCACAAAAATGTGCAGCCGAACGAAGCGAAAGAAATTATTGCTTGGAACATCGGCAAACACAAACAAAACGGCATTTAATGTGTCAGCCAGCGGCGGGCCATCGGCAAACAAAATTTTGTTGAAAATCAGCAGGAGTTTGCGCATCGGCGCCTTACCCTGAAATGCGCGGAAAATGTTGTGATCCCACTCCAGCAGAGAGGTGTGCCACCAGGGATGGCACCGGTGCCGAAAATAAAAGTCGAAAAAGTTCCGGAAAGTGTATAAAAATTTTAGGTGGATTTATTAGAGCGAAATAGTTAATAGTACCCAAAAAATGCTCAAATTTTCACAGATTTTTGAAAAAATCTTTATTCTTCTAATAGTACCCCCAATTTTTCGAATGGGCCCGGATTTTCAGCGAGGTAAAGCGGGGCATGCAGAGAACACTCTTGAAGCGCCATCACTAATTCGAGCGCGGTACCCTAATTATTAATAATTGTATTAAATAATAATTAATTTTAAAATTCAGAGGGGAGGAGGGCTTATTTCACGGGGCGGCTATACTTTGGAGCACCTTAAAAAGGGGGGGGGGCTTTATTACGGGAAGGGGCTTTAAAATAGGCATTTGTAAATTGAATCAAAGTTAAAAATAAACGGATTTGTTTGACCCAAACCGCAGCAGAAGTATGTGCACAAAAAGCATAAATTAGAGAGAAACAGTTGCTTGTGAATGTTTGCAAAATGCAATTGTGTAACCGCCGGCGTCCTTAGCGCAAAATTGGATTTATCAAAGCGCGCCCCACGGCGCAGGGGGCACTAAATAAACGCAAGGACCGCAGACTTCTTGGTACACAAACCAGGAATTCAACCGGATCTGGTCTGGACCTTTTTGTTGGCCAAGATCATACTTATTATTACATTATGATTATTGTAGGCAAAAAAAAATCGCCCTTAAGCATAGAGAAAAAAAAAATTCAAAATAGGTGTTAAAAAGGCATGAAAAGCCTCATATATGTAGACATCAAAATTTTGGGCATTTTTTATTGTGGAAAAAAATGGAGGAGGCTACACTAGGCTGAAGCCCCCCCCCCCCCAAACGCAATACCGGGCTGACTCGAACTAAACGGCAACAAACTTAAGAAATGCATTACGGTAAAATTTAAATATTTTCATAATGCCAAACTTTTTTAGTTTTTATTAGTTTAAAAAATTAGTGCCCTGCCTTACATCGGCTTACTGAGTTTTTCCAATTCACCAAGGCAATTCTAGATAAGCTAACAGACAAAATCCGACTCTACAAAGTTTTTTCTCCATTGAAAACGACACCTTAGGCTAAGACCAGATTTGTAAACTCCGCTTTGAATGTATCTATTACTATATTTCTCTAACCAATTTAGAGAGACCAATTCTGATCGAATAATTATTAAACTTGTTTGTTCTTCATCATGTTTCGGACAGCAACAGCAGCGGGGCTCAACTTGGTTAGCTGTTTTGTTTAATTGGTACCAAAAAATTGGTATCGCGATTGATCAGTTTTTTACAAATATCGCTGGGCATTATTGTTGTTGGACCAGTTATTGAATTGATTAAAGGACCACTAATCCGACCAAATATTGGTACCAATTATTGATGGTGCGGCTTGACGAATCTTCAAGGAAAAAACTTATCACCCCTTTTTTCTTCCTTTAGCGTAAGACCTCAAAGTTTGTGTTGTACGGCACGATGGCGACCGGTGCCGGCTTGTTGCTCTATTCGTTGGAGAATGCGGGAGGCGGTGCGCGTGCATACGATTTTGTTGTGCACCCACATCCTTTGCCCTGGTCCCATGTCGGGCCACAGAACGCCTTGGACATGAAATCGTTCGTTCATTATTTTTTTTTATTAATCATTCAAACTAAATCACACATTGATGAAATGGGTTGGGGAGGGGGGTATTTCTTGAAAAAAAAATCTGTAATTCATTTCATTACGCTAACAAAAACAGGCGATACTTTAGTTTTTTTTTAACTGTTTTTCATCCACAGCGTTCGTCGTGGTTACCAAGTGTACAAGCAGGTGTGCTCCGCATGCCATTCAATGAAGTACATTCGATACAATCATTTTGTCGACAAATTCATGACACCTGATGAGGCCAAAGCGGAGGCGGCTGAGGTTTTTTTTTAAATTCTGTCTTAGATTTTTTATCTACCTTGTTTCACAAATATGCTTATTTTTGAGACCTGGTTTGTACATCAGCTACAAGAGGCGCCCCATTAGCTTTTTTAATGTAATTTTTTCAATTAGATTTTTTTGCTATCCTCAAAGGTGCGCTTGGCAATTTATTTATTAGGTTCATGTTTTGGCCAGTTTTCATATATTTGGCAGCCCTGCAAATTTTTCCTTCACAGGCAATGATCCCCGACATTGACGACAGCGGCGTGGAAATTCTGCGTCCCGGAATACTGAACGATTCTTTGCCGAGTCCGTACAAAAACAACAAGGCTGCCGCGGCGGCAAACAGTGGCGCGTTGCCGCCCGACTTGTCGCTGATGGTGTGGGCTCGCGAGGGGGCGGAGGATTACATTTACCATCTGTTGACCGGGTAAAAAAAAACTTTTTTTTTTTTGCGGGCGAGGGGTCTTGTAAGTACAGCACTTAATCTTACAAATTTTTGCAAAAAATTGTGTCCGAGCCTGGGAAACATCCTCCTTACATGCGTGCGAATTTCACATAGATATGGTTTCGAGACGCCGGCTGGCCTTGACGTGGAAGAGGGCAAGGCGTTCAACCCGTACTTCCCCAACGGCGGTGTGTTGGCCATGCCGCAACAGCTGTTCGATGAGGGCATCGAGTATGAGGATGGGACGCCGGCAACAATGAGTCAACAGGCAAAGGACGTGTGCACGTATCTGCGCTGGGCGTCCGAGCAATGGCACGACACGCGCAAGCGTTGGTTCTGGAAGGTCGGTTGGTCAGGCTGGGGAAAGCCACCCCCCAGGGTCGTTCAAGTGGGTAGGTTGTTCAGAGGTACGAATCCCCCCCACTCAAGTTCTCAAAACTTTAAAAATTCGTTAAAAAAATTTTTCTAAGCCATAACTTCCCAAGTCCCTCGGTTCTCCCCCTTCCCCACCACAAACACAGACTCAAATCCTGGGTAGCCATTTTCCTGGCTATTGATTCCGGGTATAAAGCTCGATGGGGATGATATTTTGGGTCATCTTCGGGTCGGACTGGCCAATGCTCCGTGTTCTCACAAACAAAAAATTCTCAATTTTCCTGACTCTGCCCGTTTCCGGTTTTCTCTCTATTCTTTTTTGTTTGTTTCTTCCGAAATTTGCCATCTCATTTTCTCCTCCTCACCGCAGGTGTTGACACTGTTGCCACTTACGCTTTTTGTGCTGCTATACGCCAAGCGTCATGTGTGGCTGTTGTTGAAGAGTGAGAAGGTCATTTTCCGGCGCTTGCCCGGCCGCGAGTGGACGCCCGACTCGTCGGCGCCAAAGCCGCCCCCGGATGAGCCCGTGCTGAAAGTGATCGCACCGCCACAAAAGCCGGTGGTCTGATCGGTGTGGCCCACAAACACACATGCCGTGCACACACACTTAGGTTTCGGCTTAACGATTGGGGTCTATCATGGCATATGGTGATGTTGTTATTTTGGTGATCGGAGACAGAGTGGGTGTATGTGTACGGACGGACGGACTGTTGCTGCTCATTATTTGGGAATAATTTGATATTGGTGTGGGGTTTTTTTTGAGTCTTGGTGCCGCGACCTGGCTCAACTTTGACAATTTGTGCCACGCATTCAGTCGGGAAAACTTAATTGAAGCGCCCTTTCCACCTCGGAAAAAATGAATCCAAAAATTGCTAATAGGATATAAATTAGAATTGTGACCCGTAGAGCAGCAGCAAGCAGTTCGTCCATTGTTCCTGTGGACATTTTAGGAATTAAAAGTCCCCTCCCTCCCAAAAAAAAAGACAACCAATAGGCCGCCGTCTCCTCCCCCCTACACTTTTGTTCGTTATTTTGTAATATACAGATGTCCTCTTCCCCGATCAGGTCATGATGATGATGAACTGTTTGTTTCGTTTATTTTTGCGCTCTCTTTCTCTCAATCGTTAAAATAAAGATGTGTTAAATCCGCCTGTGTTTGAATTTCATTGGACCGATCGACAGACGCAATTAACAAAAAAAAACCTGGTTATCCTTTTTTCAAATTTAGACGGAGAAGCAAAGATTTTGTTGAGAACTTTTTTGAAGACACAAAACGCGCAAATTGGGAATTTTTGGGATGTATAACAACCATTCTCTTGGTAATATGCCACAAGGGGGCTAAACAAAAAAGTCGATCTTCATAGGGTGCTTTTTCCAAATTAAAAAATTTTGGAGGGGTTCGGCGGTGGCTTGGTTCGAGGGAGGGGGGGGGGGGACAATTACCAAAAACCGGAATTCCAGGCATTTGGCCTACAATGCTCTCGTAACGCCATCACTATGTTTATGGTTTGACACACATGCACAGCGGATTTTAACGTTCACTCTTTAAATGACAATGTTGTCAAATATTGCATGTCATCATGCAGTAAATTGCTTACCAGTTATATTTTAGTGGGGCTAGGGAAATGAGCGCCTTGAATTTCTCGAAATTTTTTGTTTTGCCAAAAAAGAATTTGTCTTGAAAACGGAATCTCTGCATATTCTACCCCAATTTTTGGGTATCATATTAAAAAAATGTTTGGTTTGTACTGTAGGCTCTCATTCCATGGGAAAGGGTACACAAAAAAATCTATGGGAGTTGGGGGCGTGTTCGACAAAAAAAAAGCACATAAAAGAAATTTAATATTTTTCTTCCATCCATCACACATCTTGCGGTCAGTCAGTCAATCATTTTTTGTTGTTTCTGCACCGATTCCGTCGTCGTCATTCCATCGCTGCTGGCGGTGGAACCAATGGCACTTTTGCCGCCGCCGCCGCCGCCACCACCGTCGTCGCTATCGTTGCCCAGTGTCCAGCGTACATTGCCGGCGGCCAACCGTCGCCACATCATCCAATTTAGCATTGTTGGCACAGTTGTCCTTGGCGAAGATGATGAGGACGAACGAGAAGCCGTCGCCAACAATGGCACCACCTCCGGCACAATGGTACTGCCGCTGATTGAGGCCAACGAATTCACGATGGACTGCCGGAAGAACGCATGGTGTCTGCAAAAAAATAAATTCAGTTCCACCCTACAAGGCTCGACCATGAAGTTATGGACCAGAAATAATGATGGTGTTTCGGCCGGGGGCATTTTGGGCCCCTTCCTCCCTCTCTCTGTCTCTCTCCCTTCGTTATTTTACGTTCTTTGCGTCACACGCTCTCCTCTCCTCCACGCTTTTTCTCTCTCCTTTACTCTCTCTCTGTCCCTCAATGCACACTCAGTAACTAACCTAAGGTAGGCCAACACGTGGCCAACACCGGGCAGCACATGCACTTGCGCTTCGCCGTTCCACAACGCGCGCGGGTCCAGCACATGCACACTGGGCGGCACATATTCGTCCTGTTCCGCGACCACAAAGCGTAGTGCGCCGGCGCCACCAATGGGCGGTGCCGGATAGTGGCCAAGGTTGGTGAACTCGTCCATCAGAATCCACATCAGCTGGCGGGCACGCGAATGGGGAAACAATTGCACAGACACATGGGCAGCGTCGTCCTAAATTTTTGTTGTTGTAATAAATGTACAATCAATTCGTGGTAGAGTCGACCCATTTTGTTGGACAGTGTTGATCAATTAGTCCACCTTCCATGGGGTCGGATATCAGCTCTTTTTTTTGGAAAATCGGTCAATCGTCTCATTCTTGGAAAAAATGCTTGTGTTTTCAAAGAGACACGCCATTTGCCACTATTTTTTTTTGAAATCCGCGGTCGGCCGACGTGTTCGTTAGGTGGTAAAAAAACCTATTAGGGGAACCTTTTTGCATTTTTTAATGTGTTTTTTTTGGGGGGAGGGGAGGGGGAAGGTATGTGACCCCTGGATGAAAAATGAATGAGGATAATCCGGGAAGGATCAATCCCTGGTACATACACACACAAGCCCGGACAAACCATCAATGCGGTCCATCCGCATTCGTCCAGCACGCGACGCAGCGCCATGTTCGTGTCCAGCTCAGCGCTGAGCGTGTCCCATCGGACAGAGCGCGCGAGCAATCCCTGGGTGAACACGGGTGATGCAGATGTGCAGGACAGGCACGGCACCAGTGCAATTTGTGATGGTCCAGCGGCACCCGGGATGGCAAAATTGGTGGAGGCCAACGAGGCCTAACAGAAAAAAAATTGGCATTCAATTTAAAAAAAAACCTGAAGCATTGGGGCTCCTAGGGGTTAGTTAAGTATAACACGTAAGCTCCCCACCAAACACTCCCGAAAAATCCTAAATTCGGTCATGAGGATGGAAAAAAAAATTTTTCCAATTTAGTCCGGGAGGATGGTATTTAGTGGGTGTGAAACCACCACCAAAAAAATTCTCTGTTTGGGCAATAGGTGGGATTTCGGTTAAGACAACGATGCAAAATGGGGTTAAAACAATGACGCAAAAAAAAAAAAAAATCCAAAAACCGAGGCCTCATTGTCAGTCTTTCCATGGTCCCACCTACCATATGTCCGCCCATGGACACGCCGGTCAGCCCCAACGGGTGGAAGCCCTGTTGGGCAGCCCACAACAGCAGAAAACAGCTCTCCAGCATCAGACAGCCGCCCATTATGAACAGGTCGGACACATTGAACAGCCGTGAAAATTGCTGCGCTGGACAAAACCATAAAAAGACATATAAAAAACAGTTTTTTAATGCCTGGGAGAGTAATCACAACCAATTCAAAAAACTTTGACTTTATTAATAAATCCCACCCCTGGTCTGTGTAAAAATTTTTAAATCAAATGACCGGTCCTAAAAAATCTCCAATTTTGGGTTAAATGTCCGTTTGAGTTGGATTGACCAGCCTAACTCGGCAAGAAAAATGCACAATTTTCTTGTCAAGATAACGCTCCTGTCCAAGCCCACGGCACGCTCACCTTTTGGCCTCCTTTCCCCATAGTATGGGTTGGTCAACATAATGGAACTGATGCCCTGCTGTTTGCACATTTGGGCGACCTGAAACAAAGAAAATAGAATTACAATAGAATTTTTTTATAGAAAAAATCATTTATCTTGCCTAAAAATTTTTGGGTGGAGGTGTAGTGGGGGGAGGGTGGCTAGCTAAGAGAATCGGTGGATAGTTGGACGAACAAGAAGTTTACAAAAAAAAAAAATTCAAAGGGTCGATGTCTGGGTTAATAAAAAAAAATGGGGAGGGGGGAGGGAAAGCGGAGAAACGCAAAAAAAATTTTTTTCGCGTACCACACCTGGAAGAAGTTCTCTCGCCGCCAGTAGCCCTGGTCACCGGTGGGCGCCAGATTGACGACCAGGGCGCGTCGTGGACTGCCTGGCGCTGGCAAAATGGCGCGCCATGTTGCGCGTGCCAAATTGCCATCGGCGCCGCTGGCCCCATTGTTGAACACTTCGGGCATCAGTGTGGCCAACGGAGTGCGGAACCAGCCTTCCACAAATTGCACACCGTCCTTTTCCCATTCCTGAGGGGAAGATTATCATTAAAAACCCGGATTTACGGGTTTCAGGAACCCGGATTCTTTCACGAATTTCTCGAAAATTAAGACGTTTTTCAAAAAAAAAATCTACCATCGTCTCCCTTCCCATTCCTCCCTATTTATTACCCGACCTTTTTACCTTTTCGATGACCATTGTCGGCATGCGTCGTTCAATGATTTCCATTGAAGCGCCCTTCCGTGGGTAATTGTTTTGGTGCATTTGAAGCCTTGAAAATTATTCAAAATCAGTGTTATTTTTTGGCATTTTATTTGCGTCTTATTGTACAGGAGAAAAATGGCGGCAAATGGTTCAGTTTTTAGAGGGGAAATCTGTAAAAAACCAATTTTTTTCTAACTTTTCACTCTCCGTTTGTTCATATTTATGTGCAATGCATCGTTTTGTTCAAAAACTGAACCATTCATTCATTATTTTTCTGCCAATTTCTATAAAATATAATAAATATTAAAATGGCAAAAAAAGAACAATTAAATTCATCCATTTCATTATTCATTCATTCCATCCCGACTTTTTGAGCAGTTCAGGCGGACCCCACGACTTGGAGAAGAACTCGGAGCCGAACCATTCCATTGCTTGTCGAACAATGAAATCCGCTTGGTTTTTTGGCAGTGACATGGCGCGACCCGATGAAGCCATTTCGTCTGCTGCTGTCGTTGTTGTGCTGGCGAGTGCGTCAACGGATCGACTGCAATTGTTGCGACAAATTGTAATGCGACTGATCAAATAATAAAAAATATATGTGATGATTTGGAAATTGGATATAGCGATTTGGGAACCGGATAAAGCAAATGTTGAAATGTAAAACCGGGGTACTGAAATTAAGGAAAAAAACAAAAATATTTATTTGGTTACAAAACGCCAAACTAAATTTAATTCTAAAATTAGCTTACCTAACCTAAGGTTTTTAATAGTACCCCAGGGATGTACTAATGAGGAAAGAAAATTTTTCCAAAAATTATGTGTAAATAGAAATTAGAACGATGAAACAAAAATTTGAATGTGCTTTTTGGTTTAAAGGGTCTTCAACCAATTGTTGTGCCGTCAAATTGTCCGGAAGATTTGCTTCGAACATTGCCGTTGGACCAATTTGTTGAGCAAACGGCACGCCAAAAAGCGATGGATGTCGCTGCGCGACTTATTGCCGAAAAAGTGCGTGTATTTTAATGAATGGGATTACTATTAGAAATGGGATAAACCAATAAAATACCAATAATTCAATTATTTGAGTTGATGATCAATTAATTGGTTGAACAAAAAAAACAGATTTAAGGGTTAATAAATTTCGATATCAATAAATTGATCAATTAGGTAATCGATTGACCGGAATTACCAAACAATGCTCTTTTAAAATCAAAGGTTCATTTCGATGCATTGATTGGCTGTGACACGATGATCTCCGTTGACGGGGAGCTGATTGGAAAGCCAAAGGATGAGGAGGATGCGTTCAAAATACTCAAAAAGTATCTGTCATTCCCCGCCCCCGAAATTAGAATTAACCCCGATCCTCGTTCGGGGACAAGAATATCACGAAAACTGAGGTGATCGATAAAAGTAGGGTTGGTCGGGACCGGAACTAGTATCGGTTTTTTTACCGGGACTGATTAGTCTCAGTACCTGCTTTTCTACCGGGGTTTCCCAATTATTTCCCTGATTTATCGGTTAAAAACGGGAAATTTTGTCCCATTTTCGCTGTATGTCGAGAGGACCCTTCAACAAACAGGTCGGGACCGGGACTAGTATCGGTTTTTTACCGGGACTGATTAGTCTCAGTACCTGCTTTTCTACCGGAATTTCCCAATTATTTCCCGGTCAAAAACGGGTCCCGGTCCCGACCGACTTTAATAAATAGGCTCAAAAGACCAAATGTCCCATGAGGGATTTCATTTTGTCGCAGCTTTGGGATATTTTGTCGGGTGGACCTTTCGTCAAATAGCCAAAGTCGATCAGCCGAAATCAATTTGAAGGCTCAACAACCGATCGCACATTGTTCGGACTGGCGTTTGCATTGTCGGCTCGTCAGGCGTCGATATGGAGCTGTTCAGTGTTGAGAGCCGAGTGGAGTTTGGCCAACTTTCAGACAAGCTGATCAAGCAGTACATCATGACGGGCGAACCAATGTGGGCGATTATTTCGGCAAATTCAATTTTGGAAATCCCCTACAATTTTCGAGGGTACAGTATGCCGATGTACCGTAAGTACCGCGGCACACCACTACCAAATCCTAACATTAAACTGTAGTACTATACAACTCGTATATGTGTACTTTTTGGGTCACAATTAAGCTAAGTTCATCAAAAAATTCATTCAAAAAAATCTCTCCCGCGGCGTTTAACGGCACCGCTGACGTCTCTTGGAAAAGTCTCGCACATGGCGGGAACAAAAAAAAAACGGTGCTGAATGTATCGCGCTCAGTCGGCCAATTCTCCCCTCCGAAAATTTTTTCTTAGTACGGGCCCTAGTTCAGTTCCGATGCTTTTGAGCGAGCCGGATGATCAGTGATCAATATTTTTTTAGGGATCCATTTTTTGATTTTGCAGCGATCAAGAAATTTTGGGTAGCAATTTTTTCCCACTTTTGCAGGAATCGCGCGGGTGCCTACGCAATTCAAGCAAAGGGTGCCGTCCTTGTGAAGGCAATTTTCGGCAGTTTTTCAAACATTGTCGGACTGCCGCTGTTTGAGCTCGTCCAAAAGTTGGAAAAGCTTGTTTGAAGAGGAGGAAGAATGAGGATTGATGAAAAAAAAGCTTAAAATTTATCAAAATATCAAAATCCTGATTTTCGAAGGTTTCAAAATCATAAATAACAAATTTTTCAAATTGAAAAATTTCCCCATTTTCTAATCAGTCATAACTTTTTTCCTGTGAAGAGTTGTGATTTTGGGGCCTCCTGGTTTGACATTGGTTTAAATGGGTGTCATAAATGCGTTCAACGCCATGAAATCTGCTTTTTAATCGTGTTTTCGACGAATCGTCGCTTTTTGACCGTTTCGACGAATCATGGACATTTTGGCTTTTTCAAAGAAGGCACCACTCCCCGGCATACCATCCCCGGCGAGCACCAGTCCCCGGCATGCCATCCCCGGCGGGCACCAGTCCCCGGCATGCCATCCCCGGAGGGCACCAGTCCCCGGCATGCCATCCCCGGCATGCCATCCCCGGCAGGCACCAGTCCTCGACATGCCATCCCTGACGGGGATTCATGTTGACGAGTATAAATCCCCGGCATGCCGACGAGTATAAATCCACGGCATGCCATCCCCGACGGGCACCAGTCCCCGGCATGCCATCCCCGAACCCATGCGAATTATGAAGTGGAAGAAGTTTCAACTTTCTGTTTGTTAACATTTATATCAATAAACACATTCCGATACAAAAAAAAAAATGATAAAACAAAATTAAGCTTTTGGCAGGACAGGCATGAGCATGATAGCCCCCGGCGGATGATCTTACATCCACGGGATGTGGATATAATTTATAGGAGCGCGAATGGCCCGGATAAAGAATTTAGTAGGGATGGTCGTGACCGGCAAAAGTCCAGGGTTTTTTAAGTCGGGACTAACGAGGTCCCGGTTTTTGTGAAAATTTCCGGTCCTGACCAACCCCAAAAGGATATGTGATAAAAGTCTGTCCATGCTCATGCCAGGATTTGGCTGAACTATGTATTTAAGGCAATTTTTTGGGAGAGAATGGAGGGATTGAAATTGAAAAAAAACATAAATCCGGCAAAGAAATCCAAAAAGTCCAACAATTCGAATCGAAAACTTAAAATATCACGGGATTTAGGGGCGGGTCGTGGTTGGAAAATCAGTGTTGGTTAGACTTGGCACAAAAGTAAATGTAACAATTTGTAAAAAAAACAACAAATTTTAGGGTGGCGGAACAAATTAAAAAAAGAAAAGAATTATAGACAATTAAATTCACCGGCAAAAATGCCATGTCCATATTGTTTAATCAGTTTAGATGAGAGATGTGACATTACCGATATGCTGCCGATAAAAATTGGAAAATCGATACCGATAATGCGATCGATTATCGATCGGTACAAATCGAAGGTTAACGATAATATTTCGATAGTGAGACTGATTATCGATTTCGATTATCGATCGGTCCGGGTTTCCGATTTATAGTAGGGTTTATGTATTGTCTGATCATCTCAGTTGTTGGTGGATGTGTGGTGATTGATTTTGATCACTGCTGCGATTCGTTCGAAGAATTGTTGGAAAACCGAACGGTGGACGCGCCGGACAGTGAAGTGCAACAACCACTGGACTGATCATTCGTGCCGACGCCGCCGCCGGAGGCGTACTGCCGTGCGGGAGTGATGCCATTCGCGACACCGCCGCCGCCGCCGCCGCCGCAGTCGCCGCGGGGAGCAAAATCATCCCGACTGTATTTCAGATAAGGCGGCTTCGTGTCCTGTTTGCATTGAGAATGGAATTGGCATTTGGGAGTGTGTGCGGCTCGGCTAGGCCGACTATATTATAGTCCCACCCCCCCCCCCCCTCCCGACTTTTTAATGTACTCCCTGAAAATCCGATTTTGGAAGATCCGACACAAACGTAAAATACGACTCCCTAATAATTCGACTCCGGAAATCCGACACAAGGGTAAAATTCGAATCCCTGATAGGGAATCAAATTTATAGGGATTCGAATTTTCCGGATGTCGGATTATCAGGAAGTCCGATTTCCCGGAGTGTCAGATTACCAGGGAGTTTACCGGTACCGGTTTTTCAAAAACGTGTGGCACCGGTCAATGATTTTGAAAACCACCAGTACCAACGTTGGTTGAGCGGTATCGGCCGGTACTGCTGGTATTAGTTTGATAATACATCGAGGTCTAACGATTTTAGGGAAAACGGCGATTCCGAAAAATTTGCCGAACGAGGTATTTTTTACCCTGTATTCGGTGAACGCTGCCGAATTTGGGGTGCCCTCAGGTTGGGGTTGGTCTTCCGCCTCCCTCAGCGGCGGTTCAATGCCGAACAAATGCAGCGTTGTCGGACGTTGTTTGTACTTGTCGGCACCGCTAAAGCACACTGAATGCTCATCTGAACACTCGGGCACTGTGCTCAGCTTCATCATTGTTGTGCTAAAGCTGTTATTATGTGCGCACTGCTCCATTTTCTCGGCACCGCTGCGCCCAGCAAAAGTGCCGTCTGTGCCACTGGGCCCAGCAAAAGTGCCGTCTGTGCCGCTGCGCCCAGCAAAAGTGCCGTCTGTGGCACTGGGCCCAGCAAAAGTGACGTCTGTGCCACTGGGCCCAGCGAAAGTGCCGTCCGCGCCGCATCGCGTGCCATCAGCGCCGGCACGCCCAGCAAGCGTGCCATCGTCGCCACCGCTGGCGGCATTTTTGTTGTCCTCCGTACCGCCGCCACGTTGCCGTTTCATGCCACGCCGTTTGACCAACAGCGGTGCCGTGTGCACATCCATCAGCTGGAAGCCGTCCCGGTTGGCGTGCAAAAATGCAGACATTGTGGCGTTGAATGTCTCGTCAGCGCTCGGGGGCAAAATGGTCGGTGTGGGCAATTCCGTGTGGCCGTCGGGGCCGTCCGCGCCGCCGCCGCCTTGGGGTGTACGGGCGCCCTCGGGGGCGGCTGACAAAAACAACTTTTCGCGCCGCACTGCGAGCAGCCATGGATGGGAGCCGAGCAGGGCCAACGACAGACGCCGAGTGGGGTCAACAGTCAGCAAACCGGTGACTACAAAAAAAAAAGATTATATACAGTAATTCTTATATTGAAGCCTCCCTCTTAAAAAAGCCCCCCTTTTGAGGGGGTTGAAAAATAGAGCCCCCCCCCCGGTGTTTTAATATAGGAATTACGGTATATATTTTTTAATTTAAATAAATTGAATCAATGAAAATTTTGCCAGAAAATTTAAAAAAATTTGGCTTCCAATCCGCCCGAAACTATCGGGTCCCCTGACTCGAGTAAAGTCTCGCAGTGTTTTAGGGGGGCCTCTGTCTCGAGTTAAGTCTCGAAATTAAGACATTTTTACACTTTGTTAGAGGATTGGGTTTTGGGTAAAATAATTAAAATTAATGGGTCAGCTAATTTGTAAGACATTTTTTAACCTTATTATTTTTAAAATGAAAAAATAATATCATGTCCTAAAAATTATTCGGTTTTCCGGTCTCGGGTCTCGACCTGAGAAAAGTCTCAGATTTTTTAAGTCTCGGTCTCGAGTCTAGGGAAATTTTCAATCTCACATAGCATTAGTACAAAGAAGACTGTCATAAAATTTATTTAACCTTGGCCAATTCGACTAAGATGGATCTATCGAAACTTCTTTAAGCAGGGAGGTATAGAAATATTTAGGGTTCGAATTTAAAAAGTCGAGAGGGTTTTCGAACGATTCGACATGGAAAACAGGTACCAAAAAAGTAGAAAAAATATGATCTCGGCCGGACTCGAACCGGCGACCTTCAGTGTGTTAGACTGACGTGATAACCAACTACACCACGAGACCCTTGGGAAATTGAAAATTATGAAGATTATTGTAATTTCTTTTTGAAAATTAAATTTTAAAAAAATTGGAAAATGAACAAAAAAACAAATGATCTCGGCCGGACTCGAACCGGCGACCTTCAGTGTGTTAGACTGACGTGATAACCAACTACACCACGAGACCGTTGTGGTTGGTGCATTTTTTATTTAATATATCGCACATATTTTTGTTTATTTTCAATTTGTATCGAGTCGTTTTAATTTAAAATTTCTTAATTTTAAATTCGATTACAGATTTAAAAAATTAAAAATTCAAAAAAACGCACTCAAATCCTTGGCCGACTGTGAAACCATTGTCCAGACCGGGTCCGCAAATGAGAAGTCCGCGGCACGGATGCGCGCAATGATATCCGCCGCTGACTCGGCCTGACTCTTTGCATGAAATGGCACTTTGCCAGAAAGCATGGTGAACAAAATGACGCCAAGGCTCCACAGATCGCATTGCTAAAGTACAGGAATTTAAAAAAAAAATTTTTGGTCTGCATCCCGACCGGGCGGGATTAAGAAAGTCGGGGCCTCGGATTGTAAAGACGAGGTCTGAGGTCGGTTCGGTGACCGTTGGTCTTACAAATTAGGTGAGTGTCGGAGACAGACCGGCAGGTCGGAGGCAAGGTCGGGGACTTGGCGTGAGGCAGGATCGGAGGAAACGGTCAGAAGTCAGGTCAGGAACCAGGTCAAAAGTCAAGGCTTGGGGACCGCCGGTCAGTAGAGCGGGTCGAGTTTCCGGACGCCAAAAATACTTGGGTTTCGGTCGGGTCCCTGGTACACCCGACAACCCTGGACGGGAATGTCGGGGATGCAATCTTCCGTGGTCTATTGGATGGTGGGGTTCTATTGGGGGATGGAATTAAATTGGAGAAGGGGAGGGGTTCAACACCGGCAAGAGAGTGGGGTTCTATTGAAGGAAGGGATTGGTTTTATCCGAGGGAGGGTGGGATTCTATTCGAGGGGGGGGGAGGGGTGGGATTCTATTCGAGGGGGGGTTCTATTACCTGGTTGTATTGCGGTAGTTCGTCCTCAATGTCCAACACTTCGGGTGCCGCATAATGCAATGTGCCGCACAGTGGAGTGATCAGTGATTGGGCGCTGGTGGCAGCCGCAGTTGGCCGGCTGGGCAAAATCCGGGCAAAGCCGAAGTCGACGAGGCGAAGCTTTGGCGTCGCCGCGCAGCCGGGCTGGTCTTGCTCGAACAAAATGTTTTCCGGCTTTAGGTCCCTGAAAATTGCGGATAAAAAATTGATCAATAAAAAGTCAAAAATTGGTATTGTACATATATTATTGGTCGACCAAATGTTTACAAAACTCGCTGGTGATTATTGTTTGTTATTGACCGACTAATTGGTTAACGATGGACTAATAAAACGATCAATTAATTGATCGATTATTCCCGAAAATCAACCTAATTGATTGTAAATCCCATCACAATTGTTGGCACCGCCGAATTTCTGGACCTTGAGTTTTATAACATTTACCATTCATGCCAGGGATGGACCGGATGCCAAAAATGAAAATTCGAAATCCGGGACCGAACCTCTAAAAGGTACGAAACTTCCTGACCCCCAAAAATCCCTTAAATTTTTACACTTTTTTTAAAATTCTTTATTTCCTTTAATTGTACCCCAAGGGGAACTGTTAAAAAAATTTACGGATTTGTCCAGAATTTTTCTAAAAAAAGTCCGGAACCCGAAGATCCAGACTCAAAAAGGTCTGGAAATCCGGAGTCCGAAATTTTCCATCCCTGATTCGCACGCGCGACCTGTGCACAATGTCCCGGTCATGCATGTGCTTGACGGCGGCAACAAGTTGTGCCATGATGTTGGCTGCCTGCAGTTCCGTGAACTTTTCCATGCGTCGCAACCGCTGCAGCAGTTCACCACCCTCGAGCAGTTCAAGTACAATGTAATGGTGAAACGCGTCCGACATGGCATCCACCAACGGCACAATGTGCGCATGCGGCTGCAACGCCTCGAGCACGCGGACCTGCATGATAGAGGTGTGAAAATTGTGTGCACCTCGTTTCCCGCCCCCCACTGTTTTCCCCCCGAATCATTCCCCCCCGTATCGTTCCCCCCCCCCCCCGAGTGTTAGACTACCAGTTCGAAGGTCGAAACGGTCTAAAAGTCGAAATCACTATCGGTAAAGCGGGGTTAATCACCGATGCCGAAATTTAACGAAATCTCCAAAATATCTTGATACGGTATCAATAAGCGTAAATTACCGGAATTTGCCCAAATCTCCAAATATTTTGGCTCAAGTATCGATAATGGGTAGATTACCGATATCGAAATCTTAAAAATACTTTTTAGTATGGGACGCTAAAATGGTAAATCACCGGCTCGGTATTTGGGAAACGATCAATTACCGAATTCACCTAAATCTCCAATTAGGATTTTTTAAATCTCAAATACTTTGGATTTACCGAAATTCAGTATGGTATCAAAACGGTATAACGATCGCACGTACCTCTCGTCGTGCCTGGTGCGAGAAGCGTTGCGACACAATTTTGACCGCGAACTTTCGCCCGTCCGCAATGCGTTCGCATCTGCGACAAATGGAAAATGAACCCTTGCCGAGCAGCCCCTGCGGTGTGATGTCCAGTCGGTAGTTGGCAAAGAATGGCGAGGACTGGGCAGACAGCAGACGAACACTGAGCGCAAAAATTGCAAACAATTTTGAACCTTTTGATTTTCATTAATTGTGGGACTTAGTGTCTTTCCCCTAATCCCTCGAGGGGGGGACTCAATTAGAAGAGGGGTTACAACTAGGGCTGGTCGGAACCGGAACCGGAACGGAACCGGAACTTCCGGCCTCGACGGAACCAAAGTTCCGGTTCCGGTTCCGAGTTTTGAAACTCCGG
>JAKKIK010000436.1:0-31302 GCA_024500135.1 Heterodera carotae
AAAGATTTGGATCGTTTGGTCAGAGAAGTGATCGAACCTATGGCATCCGACGGTCTGAGAACGATTTGTTTGGCTTACAAAGATTACATTGCGGATGGAACATCGGAAGTTGAGCAAAATCAACTAACCTTTGGTGGCGAAGTTGATTGGGATGACGAGAACACCGTCATTGACGATTTGACAGTCATTGCAATTGTGGGAATCCAGGACCCAGTTAGGCCAGGTGGGTTTTTTGGCTGCGCGTCCTTGCCAAATTATTTCCATTCATTTCAGAAGTGCCTGAGGCGATTGCAAAATGTACGCATTTTTGTTCATATTGCATTAGAATTATTTGGCTGCCCAATTGCAGGTCAACGGTCAGGAATTGTTGTCCGAATGGTCACTGGAGACAATATTAACACGGCCCGATCGATCGCAACTGCTTGTGGCATTTTGAAACCCGGCGAAGACTTTTTAGCGCTCGAGGGGAAGGAATTCAATGAACGGATACGTGACGAGGAAGGCGAAGTCAGCCAGGAATTGCTGGACCAGATTTGGCCGAAGCTGCGCGTTTTGGCCAGGGCACAGCCTACGGATAAATACATTTTGGTCAAAGGCATCATCGACAGCAAATTGACCGCAAATCGCGAAGTCGTTGCTGTGACTGGCGATGGGTGAGTTGAGACTGACCAACATCGGTGTTCACGCAATGAATGAATGAATCTTAAGCACCAACGACGGACCGGCATTGAAAAAGGCGGACGTCGGATTTGCAATGGTCTGCCATTGAGTTCGGCAAATGCCACACCAAATTTTTATCTTTTGTTTGTTAGGGAATCGCCGGAACAGACGTTGCCAAAGAAGCGTCCGACATAATTCTCACCGATGACAATTTCACGTCCATAGTCAAAGCGGTGATGTGGGGCCGAAATGTTTACGATTCGATTGCGAAGTTCCTTCAATTCCAATTGACTGTCAATGTCGTGGCCGTTGTCGCTGCGTTTGTTGGGGCGTGTACTATTCAGAACTCGCCGCTGAAGGTGCCCCTCATTGCAACACACACACACACAATATAATAATGCCAAATTTAAAGGCTGTTCAAATGTTATGGGTCAATCTGATCATGGACACATTAGCCTCTTTGGCACTAGCGACTGAATTGCCAACTGAAGATTTGCTGAAGCGCAAACCATACGGAAGGACGAGGTTGGTTGGCAGTGCCAATTTGCACTGAGGGCTTCCATTCCATTCATTTTCCGCCTCCAATTGCGTCCCTTCTATTCACTTGCAGTCCGTTGATATCGCGCACAATGATGAAAAACATCATTGGTCATGCCATCTACCAACTCACTGTGCTGTTCACGCTCATCTTCGCCGGTGCCGACCTCTTCGAAATAAACAGCGGCCTTCACGCGCCGCTTCATTCGCCACCTTCCCAACACTTTACAATTGTATTCAACTCCTTTGTGATGATGACTCTATTCAATGAGATCAATGCCCGGAAAATCCATGGCGAGAGGAATGTTTTCCAGGTATTCTCGCTGTCTGTTTGTTACTTTATACCCTCGTTCTCTTCCCACTCGCCAGGGTGTCTTCACCAATCCGATCTACTGCACCATTTGGGTGTTCACTCTCGTCGTCCAATTTGTCATCGTCGAATTCGGCGGGCGTTGGTTCTCCACCGAACCACTGACTTTGGACCAATGGCTTTGGTGTTTGGCCTTTGGCGTTGGTTCTCTCCTTTGGGCGCAAGTAAATTCAACTCCAAAGAATGCTGATGACTTTTCTTCCTGTTTAGGTGGTCACAACGATCCCAACCAAAGGCCTCCCGAAGAGTTTGACAATCGGTGGGGGCGAGGTGGAGGCGGACACGGCCAACATTTTGTCCGGCGACGAGGGCGGCGAAGCGCGGGAAAAGCGTTCCGGACAAATTTTGTGGATCCGCGGACTCACGCGACTTCAAACGCAGGTCAGTTTCATATCTACGCCTTACGCCATATTTCTTTAAGGATCCATCGCTTTTTGACAAACAATTTTTCTAGCATTAACTGCGCTTTTTCCATGGCCCCAAATTATCCTTCATTTTGTGATTAAAAACTGCGACACCATAAAATAAATTGCAGTTATGCTCATTCCTCCCTGTCTCTCTCTCCCTGTCTCTCTCTCCCTGTCTCTCTCTCCCTGTCTCTCTATCCCCCTCTCTAAGTATGGATTAAAATTATGTTATGTTACATGTATCATTTCAAAGCTCATTGAAAATGTAATCATTTTATTTATCTTTTTCTTTCAAGTTTATAGACTATTTGAGATTGCTAGCACACAACTGCTGGTGCTGTACGTATTACACAAATATATATTTTCATTTCGTTAGCCATTCCAAAAATAATTAAGCAAAAAAAGCATTTTGTTTATTTGTGCGTGGCCCGTTTTTGTGCTGCTTTTCTTTTGCTTCGCTTTTTTACAGCTAACAAATTTGACGGAATAGAATGCTTACAAAAAAATTTCTTGGCTATTCCCCGGTTGACGATCTTTCGTGCCGCTGCCTAAAATTTTCTTTGATTTTTTCTGCTACCGTTTGTCATTTTCGGGCACAGGTTTTTTTTCGAGTGAAAATCTTTAAACGCTAAACTCCGTTTGCCCATTATCCTGTGCTTCCTTTCACGCTTCAAGCAATAATTCTCTTTCACCCCTTTCTTTTACCTTTCGTTTATTTTTAAATTTTGGGCCTGGAAAAAGCTGCGCTATTAATGGAAGAAAATGCCTAAAAACGACGGCCACACACAAATTATAATTTGTATAATTATTCTTCTTTTTTAATGTATGCTTTTAACACTCAATCATTTCCTCAAATGCTTAACTTTTCATCCAACTGAAGCTGCGCGTGGTCAAAGCGTTTCGTTCGTCCATCGACGAGTTCGACGAGCACAACAACTCAGTGACCAGCACTCAGTCGGTGCACTCAATGCGCGGCTACCGAACCCAACAGAGCGGCGCCGAGGCGATGGCCAAGCGGTCCTCGGTGTGCTCGATGATTTGCCGTAACAGCTCTCCTCAACCGTACCCCCAGTTCCACTCTCGACACCACCACATTCAGCAACCCCACCTCGAGAAAAAAAAGGCCAACAGAAAGAACAGCGGGTTATGTGGCGGTGATGTGTCGGAGTATTCGCCAATTCCCTCCTCGTCGCCGGCTTCTTCAGCGTCCCCCCAGGCGGTTGTCGTGGAGAACGGCAGGCAATTTGCCGCAGCGACAATGAACAATGGTGGTAATCCATTGACCGCCTTCTTCTCGCCATGCGTCCGTACTGTCGATAATACGCATGAGCGAGTTCCGCTGGTGATCAAATACAACCCGGGCAAGGCGGGCGGCGCGACGACAACGGCAAAGGCACACACGGCGACCGTAACGGCGGGCAGCGGCATCCCATCGCAAGCGGCAACAACGGCCTGCGCCACCCAACAGCAGCAGCCGTCGCTGATTGCGCGGCCCGCCCAGTCGCACATGAGCAAGTCGTACAGCATCGACGCTCCCATTTCAATTGCTCACGTTTAAATAACCATAAAAATGCTGTTGTTTTGGTTTCCTTTCTCTTCGTGTCATTAACAATTGTCATCGTTTTCAAAATGCCCTCGGATAACGTCAAAACAGTTTGTCCCCGAGGCTCAATAATCATACGGTTGCCGAATATTAATCTGATTTTCAAACTGTTTTGACCTCAAAAATTCGTGCTATGTGCTCTTTTTCAAAATGATCAAATGGTCTCCTCCTCTTTTTTCCATTTTCCTATTTTCCCGCAGAGCGTTCCGGAAACTGACTCAAACTGCCTACACATTTCACTTTCTCCTAGATAAACAAATTTATCGTGTCTCGATTTCTAATTAACCCTGTGAAATTATTTCAGGATCATTTCTGTGTGTTTGTTTTTGATTGCTAAGCACTTCCCTCCCCTCATTTGTTATTTTTGACTCTTCGGTTCGCGCAAAGTTCGTCCGGGTTTTAGGAGTCAGTATTTCCCCCTCCCCCGAGTCAGTGTTCCCCCCAAGCGTATTGTTATCGTCGTCGCTTTTCACTTTGACTTTTTATTGGACATTCGCTTTGCTGGTTTTGTGTCGCTGTTCACTGTGCGTTTTTGAATCATCATCTGCACTTCAGTTACCACTCAGCACATTTAATGGATTCGATTATTCTTTTATTTCGTCTAAACATCGATGAACAATAAATGAAAATAATAAATAATATTGTAAAAGTAATGGAAAAAGAAAACACATTCTTCTAATATTACAAAAGCAATTGTGGCGTCGATAGAGCGACTGGGGTTCAAAAAATTTTTCACTAAAAAAATTCCATTTTAACGACGCAAAAGGCATACATATATGTGTGTATATACACCAAGGGCGTAGCCAGACCTTGGGTTTCAGGGGGGCGGGCTAGGGAATAATTTATAGAATAAATACATTGACTCTGACAGTGTCGATAGGCTTAAGCAGCAAGATTTTTGAAAAATTGGTCGTTTTTAAAAATTTAGTTTTAGCGGCTTTTGCTTAAACTCCCTCCTAGTCACTCCCCCTTTCTATCCCTCTTTCTCTCTCCCTCTCTTTTACGCTCCCTCTTTCTCTCTCTCTCTGCATATCCCTCTCTCATCTCTTCTTTCGTCTCAGATTTTTATACTGTACTGGTGTTGAACATTTCAGGTAATCGTTGGCCATCGAGCGTCAACCCCTTTAATCCCAGTACCACGGAGTTCGGCGCCCACTGATCAAGCAGTAAGGAGACCCACTCACACTCAAAATGAAAGCATTGGATTGGTTTGCCCACTTGATCGGTTTTAAATACCTTCAAGTGGGCTCAACAATTGGATTATTGAATACTCTTTGACGTGTTCGCTTTCTGTCTTTCGTGTGTCACTCTTTTTAACGGAGCTGATCACTTTCATTAAGACGAGGAAAAGCATTAAAATATTTTTCGGCAATTCATTTTGTGGGATGGGATGTCAAAAATGTTGCTTCTTTCACACGATGTATCTGCTTGATTGGTTGTGGCGCTGTGCTCGTGGTTCGTTGGTTGGTCTGTTGTGTTTTCATTCGTATTCTTTTGTCCTTTTTATCCTCCGTTCTGACCTTTGTGCCTTTTTCGTCTGCATCTCTGTCTTGCCTCTTCCTTTGGCCTTTCTCTTTGTCCCTTTATCCGTTTGTTTGCTTATCTGTCTTCTTTCTTTCACCTTTGCTCTTTCTTTGCTACCTAAATGGTGATCTTTCTCTCTCTCTCTCTCTTCTTCCTTTCACTCTTATTTTGGATCGCACACTTTCTCCAATTTTATCTCTCTTTCCTGTGATCAGATCCGTGTCATCCGCGCTTTTCAATGCGGCGTCGATCGACAGCCCGATTCTCACACGCTTGGTGGACCAAGCGCTGCCAGACTGCGCGAGATCAGCCGACAACTAAAATTGCAACACGAGAGGGAGGGACGAAGTGAGATGGGGGGTAAACAAAGCTGGAGAAGGATGATGGGTTGGGGATGGTCATCCAATCCGAACACTGGAGGGGTTATTTGACACGGACACCTGTCCTTTTCTGCACCCAACTGTCACTTCAGGTCTCCGTTCTCGGTCCGCCTCGCACAATGAGCCGTACACCCCCCGGGGCTCTCAGCCATTGGTGGCGCCTCCGGTGGTCAGCCAACTTTCGTCATCAACGGATGCTGTCAGTGCAGTTTGACAGAACGGAAGCATCTCTTTCATTCATCAACAGAAGAATTGACCATTTTTCCCCATAATAAGAGTTCCGGGCCGGCTTCTGAGAGCTCGGGTGCTTATCGCATATTTGTAAGGGAAGGGGCCTTCAGAAGGCCGCTGCTTCCTAATTAAAGCAAATTCGCATTTAAATTATGTTCAAAATTAAAACGGCCTCCCGACATAACTCCAAAAATCTAATTTTGAAAACTTTTCATCAGGAAGCACTCGAGTCGGGCCTCCATAAAAGGCCCGGTCGCATGCAATTTGTCGAGAATTTGGCGGTACGACAATTGCGGATTGGCAATTGCGGACGCGACAATTGCGGACGACAATTGCGGACGACTTTTGCGGACGCGACAATTGCGGACGACAATTGCGGACGACTTTTGCGGACGCGACAATTGCGGACGACGATAAAATATTAATTAATTATGAAAAATATTTATTAGCAAAAAATTTCAACTAATATTTTGTTATTCGTCACGGAAAGAGGCTATATAGTAGGTATTAGATCTACATGTCAAAACGTTTTATTTAACATAAAACATCTCTACCCTTTTGTCATTCATCAGAGCATATGCATCGGCAATTTCGCCATTGCTTTTTTTGAATTAATAGGAGGGTTATCGTATTATATGAAATTTAAAACCCGTCGGATTAACAATATTTGGACTATTTTAGGGATTACAATATATATTAGCTGAAAATAACATTGAAAATTGGGAACACTAAAATAAACGATCAAATAATTAAACATTCATAGTACCTTTCCGTGACGAATAACAAAATATTATTGAAGTTTTTTGCTAATAAATATTTTTCATAATTAATTAATATTTTATCGTCGTCCGCAATTGTCGCGTCCGCAAAAGTCGTCCGCAATTGTCGCGTCCGCAAAAGTCGTCCGCAATTGTCGTCCGCAATTGTCGCGTCCGCAATTGCCGATCCGCAATTGTCGCAACACCGAGAATTTGTATGCTTCGTATCTCAATTTCGACTCCTTTTTGCTTTACTTTGATATTCGCTTTTTGTTTTTATTTTATTTAAACCGCTATCGCTATAACAAATTTAAATTTACTGCGTAGCAAAGAAAGTATCAAAATGGCACCAATTGACTGGCCAAATGGTAATGCTCCGATTAAAGCCTTAAAGCCGGAAGATATCTTTTAGTTTTAACGACTCCTTATGAATTCCTAATTTAAGTTCCACGATGTCAATTAACAAACACTTGTCATAATATTATAATTTATTCTGAAAAGAATTGTTCGATTGATGGAGTGTTTGTTCCTTTTCTTCGTTTCCATAATTTCGGGGCGAGGGAGGCCATTCTTTTGCTGCGCCGGTGTCAATTTGCTTGCACCATTTTCACTTCTCTTTTTTCCAATTTTGGTTATGTTCATATTCGCTCTACTGGGTCCCATTTGCCTTCAGCCAGCATCCCTATCAAATTCAAATCTCCATTTATGCGTCTATTTTCTCCCCCCCCCCCGCGCATTGCCCACCAATCGACGGATGAACATAAATCATTATACACATATAGACAGTCATCAGTCAGTCATATGCCGAAAAATGAATGAGTGGCAGATTTTGCAAAAATAATGGGCATGGAAAAGAAAAAAGGGAAAGAGAGAAAGAAGAGCAGAGCATTAGATGGATGGATGGGGATGATCAGCACAGATTATCCCCTGTTCAGCAGCCACTACTTTCCATCCGAGTTTTCCTTCACACTCGCCCAACAACTCTTCCCATTCATCCGTCTCGTCCTTTCTAAATCTGCCGGTCATTTAATCCCTCCCCAATTAATTGTTCTAATCCCCACCCGGCCAAATCTCAAAATTAAGGCTATCAGCCAAATTCATAGGAGAATTTAAAAATGTACAATATAAGGAAAGTGTCGACACAACGGAGAAAAGAGAGGGGAGGGGCGGCGGTGGGATTAGCCGAGGAAAGGCGCTTAAGCACAGAAATGGGTGCTCATTCATTCATTGTACCTTTCTTTATTCCCACCATCAGCAGCAGGCAGTGCCCATCATCGATGTGAAGGGATGTGTTCGTTCGTTCATTCATTCGTTTGTTCGTCGTTCACCATTTGCGGTTCGCGGCCAATTGACCCCAATTTTCCAATTGAGTGGAAACAATGCGAGGGAAAGGGAAATGGGGGGGGAGGGTGCCGGGGGGGGCAACACATTTATTGCCTGGGAGAAAACATCCATAGTCCCCCAATCTGTCCTGCTGCCACTTTTCCGATGGGTTGCATCCGTTCCCCGGCGTCCCCTTTTCCTCTCTCACCCTTCCATTCTATCCTCAATCGATCGATCTCCATTTATTGCCCAGCCCCCGGCTTTATCCATTCCGCGCTTTGTGCCTTTTTCTGATCCGCCGCATTCCTTCACATTTCCTCGTCCTCTTTAGTCCTTTCCCTCTTCTGTTTATTATCATTTCCCGCCCCAATGAAGAACCCACAAAGGCAATTGAGGGCCCGCTGGAGTAGAAAATGGGGAAGAGAGGTTGAAGGGGGGATGGACGGGATGGGATGAAGAGGGTGGGAGAAGGGAGAGGAAGTTGAAAGGGTCAGAGGGTGTTGAAGAGGTAGTGGGTTGAAAGGGGTAGGAAGTAAGTGGAAGGGGTTGAAAAGGGGTAGGGGGAGAGAGGTTGATGGTAGGGGTGCAAAGGCGGGAGAAGGAATAGGGGGTGAATAAGGGGAGGGGGGGGAAGAAGAGCCTTTTCTATCTCCCTCGCTCATCCATCCCCTATCCCATCTCTTCACTTCCATCCCATCTCACACAGCCCATCACATCCATCTTTAGCCCCCTTCCACTCTTTTCTAAAAGCCCTTCTGGCGCGGCGCAATAAATCTCGACAGCCATCCCTCCCCCTTCCCTCCCCCCTCCCTCTCCCTCCCTACAGGACACTCCATCACATTCATTCTTCCCCTCTCCCCCTGCCCTTCCCTTCCTTCTCCCGAGGCGATGGATGGGTGTCGTTTAAAGTGATCGTTTCCATCCTCCTCCTCTTCTCCCATCCGTCAGATCAATTTCTCCCGCCCCATTGACTTGATGGATGATGGATGGCGACGGATGGACGGCGGCGACAAAGCAAAAAGGAAAGGATGAAGGGAAGGAAGGAATTTGGACGGTGGGGGGAGGGAGAGGAAGATGGATGAGTGAGTGAGTGAGGAGGGAGGGGAGGGGGAAGGGGGAAGGGACCGCCCCTGGGGGAGGCCCCCCGCGCCCAGCAGCACACACATCACTCACTCATTCATTCATTCAGCCCCCCAATGAGACTGACTGAAGGGGAGAGAGAGACAGAGAGAGAGAGAGAGAGAGAGAGAGTGTTGTGTTGCCCCCCTCGGCGATGTTCTTTCCAAATTGTTTGTTCTCTTCAGTTGTCCAAACATGATTATGTTATTTTATTTGTTCTTTTTGGATCTGTGAATTGTTCATTCGAAACGGCATCACTTTTGGCGGATTAAGTCCAACCAAAACCAACGCTTTTTCATTGTTTGCAAATCCCCCCATGGGTTATTCACCTCCCCGTTGAGCTTATTCAGTGACAAGTCATATTCAGAAAATTATTTATTTTTTTGCCATTATTGGCTTTGCCTTTGCGGATATGTATTCTCATCATCCCCCGCCATTCCTTTATCCCCGGCGTTTTTACAAATCACAAAAATGGTCCGTCCATTTGCTCAGGGCGAATGATTCCCATAATCGCCTTCGTCCGCTCCCTCTCATCCTCTTGCAATTTATTCTTCTTTCGCTCTCGTCCCTTCATCTTCCCCGAGCTTTTTCTTATCGCTTAAAACAAATAAACAAATAACCAACACTTTTCCCTCCCCCAATCTCTCCCCCCACAAATAACCCCCACTTCTTTCCCCCCACTTCTCCTTCCCCCAATCTCCCCCTTCTCCCCCACAAATAATCCCCCCTTCTCTCTCCCCCTATCTTCCCCTCCCCCCCCCCCCCACTTCTCTATTTCTCTCCCCCCTCCCCCCACTTCTCACCCCTCTACCTCCCACTCCCCCCACTTCTCCCTCCCCCCCAATGTCTCCCCCCTCACCCAAATATCCCCCCTTCCCCATCTTCAATATCTCTTCCCCCTCTTCAATGTGTCCCCCTCCCCCCACAAATAACCCCCACTTCCCCCGTCACTTCTTCCATTTCCATCTCAGATTCCATTGCCTTTTCTCTTCCCATCCATCTACATATAATTAATTACCATCAGCAACAGCAGAGTAACGATTTGTTGAATCGGAATGATGGGTGGGGGAGGGGGGAAGAGAAGAAAGAAAAATGGGGGGGGGGGGGGGGAAGAGAGGCGAGGCACATAAATGGATGAGTGATCTCTTCACCCCCGCCGCCTCGTCCTCTCCCCTCCCAACTCATTAAACCCCTCCACCCCATTTACGGCCTTCAGCGCTCTCTTTTATGATCGGCGCCAAGAGCGCCGACGAATGTTATGGACGGGTGAAAGATAAAGTGGAGGAGGGAATATCGGAAGAAAGGCTCTTCTTTCATTCTGCCGACGGGTCACATCTCTTCACTCATCAAACTCATTCCCGAAATGATTGACGAAAATTGCGTCACATTTCTTGTCCATTTTAATGTCCATCATGGCTTTTTGTACATGTGTTTGCTCTCTACTTTATTGCTTTACGACTTCAATCCCACCCCCTTCCTCTTAATCCATCTTCCCCTTCATCCGTTCCTCATCCCATCCTCCCCTTCATCCCTTCCCCCTTTCATCTCAACCTCATTCCGTCCTCCTTTGCATCCCATCTTCGCATTTCTCTTCCTCATGCCATCTTCCCCTTTACCCCATCCATGCCTTCCCCCTTCCTTCTCATCATCCCGCCTCCCCGTCATCCCATCCTCATCTTATCCTCATCTTATCCTCTCTTTTCATCCCAACCTCGCATTTCTCTCTTCCTCTGCCAACTTCCCTTTCATCCCATCTTCTTTCAATCCCTTTCCCACCTTCCCTCATTTATCAGCTATCACTTCCTTTCTTTTATCCTCCTCGTTCACATATTTCTCACACAAATTTCTGTATTTGTTTTCATTTCTTCCAGAAAAAGAGAGAGAGAGAGAATGGAGCAATTGATCCAACAACAGCAGCAGCAACAGAGGAGCGACGAAGATATTAGCTCAGCATTATCAGCACCAATTGTATGGAAAGATCCGCTTCAAATGTTAGCCAAACAATGCGATACAATCAGTGGGGGGACGGCGGAAGAGCAAAGGGCGACAGCAGCCAAAGGGAGGGGCAAAAACGGCGGAAGAGAGGCGACGGGCGACGGCGGCGGAACGCAGCAGCAACAACAACAACAAGCGGCGGCGTCGGGCAAAGGGACGACGCCAAGCGGCGGCGGCGGCGGCAGAAAGGCGTCGACGCTTGGGGGGACAAACAACGGCACAATTCAGCAGCAACAAAATGGGGCCAAGGCTTTGGGGGCAGCGCATTTTGGAGAGGCAACACCAAAATTGACGGCACAACAAAAAGCGAAAGCTAAAAGTCCAAACAAAGTGAGTCGGTCATCCTTTAGGGGGATAAGCAAATGTGCCCCAAAGGTGGATCACTGCTCGTCGTCTCCTTCCACCGCTGCTTTTCTTCACGCGTCCCCTCCGGCCGCCTCCTTCCTTTCTGGGGCATCTTTTGCACCTCCACCCGCGCATTTGGCCGCGGCGATGATGGCAGGCGGTTTCCTTGGCATTCCACCGCACTTCGCGCCGCCCTCTGCCCACCACCGTCCGCCGCCCCCTCATCAACAATTTGCCCCCTCAGCCATTGGCATGCCAAACGGCGGACAGTCGTCGCATCCGTTCGGACTAAACAACGCAATGATGCAACAATTAATGGCCGCAGCCATGCAACAGCACGCGACGACACAGCAGCAAATGGTGCAGCCGCAACAATTAATGCCACAGGTGAGAAGGCAGGCAAAATATAAGATGGATTTGGGAATTGAATTGGGGGGATAAAAGCGTGCCCATAGGGATTTAGCAACTCCCTTTTATCCTCTAATGATCATTAATCCTCATTTCATTTCTCAAGCTGTTCAATTCTACCGCCGGTGTGCCTCTGCCTCCGAATGTGATGCTGAAGAAGTGCAACCAGCAGCAACAGCAGCAAATGGATGCCGCCTCTGCTGTCAACATGGCCATGGCAATGTTTCCCGTCGATGGCTTCCAAGCGGCGGCTTCTTCTTCTTCTTCTGCTGGTGGTGGCACTTTTCTGCCTCCGAATGGGTCTTCTTCTTCGATGCCAAATGGAGGGGATGGGTCAGTAATAAATCATTGGCTGTTTTTGTTAACCATCCATCCATCCATCCAATCATATCGCCCTTGCCATTTCAGTCTCTCGGCTTTCGGCCTGTCCATTCCGGCATTACTAATGGCCTGCGCTTCCGGGCAACTGCCCCAAGGCTGTTTGGCATGCTCTTATCGTCTGAAGGATGGCCAATTGTGCGGGTCCGTGTTTTCGACTGAGGAGCAATTGTTTGCCCATTATAAACATGCACACATCGGCAAGCAAAGTTCACCCAACGTGGTCAGTTCGACGACTTCCCAAGGGGAACAGTCAGTCGGCACGGCGACAGTGTCATGCACACCGACGGCACCGACAACATCGGCTGGCAAAAAGGGGTCGGCTGGCTCGCCAAATTCATCTCGTTCAACACCAACACAACAGACAACAAACAAAGTCACACAGAGTAGTGGGAGGCTAACATCAACGGCAAAAGCACACTCCAACCCGGGAGCAATGTTTTGCAACAACGGCACGGGGTGGTCGTCTTCGGCTGCAGTGCCCCCCGGCGTTCTTCCGATGGGACCGCCGTTGTCCCTTCAGGCGGCAATGCCAGCCCATCAGTGGAAGGAAACTGGTGATGATGAATAGTGATTTGTATTTAATTAATTATAATATATTTGTTGCAGCAACGCCGCACAATTCTGCCGGTGCTAATCAGCGCTTTCATCCGTATGCCCAGCCGAGCAGCGGCAAATTCGCTTTACAGAATGGTCAGCAAGCACAGCATTCGAATTTGCAACAGATGGCAATGGCTATCAACAATTTGGTAAGCAATTGAGCGGGTGGCTGATCAGTGATCACTTAGCGGGTGTTGATCCCTGAGTGGGTGACTTGATCAAGGATTATGACAATCGCCTTCTTCCTCAGGGATTGATGGCCAATTTGGGAGCACTACCGGCCGGCTTCTTCCCCTCGGGTGCTGACTTCGCCCTGTTGGCACAGCAGCAGTTGGGGCTCGGGCCGACTTGTTTTCCGCCCGTAGGAATGCATCCGTCAACCCCACCGGCAACATCCTCTCATCAACAGTCTTCTCAGCTGGCAGCACTCGCAGCAATGGCTAATTCCATTGGATCGACTGGCACGACTCCCACAGGGACGACGGCGCGACAACAACAGCAGACGGGCGGCGGCGGAGTGCCAACGCTTGAGGCGGTCGATGGGTAACAAAACAAACAAAGTGAACACGGGCTCACCTCTCTCATGTCAATGAATCGGGTTATCACAACATTTTGCCACATTTTATTTTTGTTTTTGCCTACAACATTTTGTCCCACGTGTCTTCAACCATTCTTTTCCAAAACAAACACTTTGTCCTCAATTCAAATGTTGCGCAATAAATCATTTTGCATTTCATTCGGTCGGCCATTTCCGTCCAAAATGTTCACCAATTCAAATACATTCAATACATATGATTCGATTCAATGCTCTCTCATCAATGCATCCAATCCAGCACATCATCTTCTCGATCCCCCCCCCCCCCACCGTTCTTCCCCTCTTTTCGTCCGCTCTTTTTCCTTCGTCACTCCCTTCGCCCTTTGATGGATGACTCTGTTTGTCGGATGGAAATGCAAGAAGCAAAAGAATGGGAGGGGGGGAGGGGGGGGGTCATCAATCACACATCAAAACACCCCACCCATCCCCCCACCCCCTCCCAACTATTCCCCCCACCCCTCTCCCCCCTCTCCCATACCAACTCTCAGCCTTCCCTCCCCCCTTCCCCCTCTTTCCCATTCATTCTGGATTTTCCTCCCACGCTAAATGGATGGTCGAATTGTTGGAGAATGGAAGAAGAAATTGGGGAGGATGGAAAAAGAGAGGAAAATGGACGAAAGTGGAGAAAGGAGGCGGCGGGGATAAGCTGGGAAATACGCGACGGGTGGTCGAAGTTTGCAGCAGGTGTAAATCAAAATAATGATGAGCGTGAAACAAAGAAAATGACCCGTGAAATGCCAAATCAGCAAACAAATCCCCTCCATCAAACAAATCCATCACTCAATCTGAGCCTTTGTCCTCCCCTCCATGCGCAACCATTCCCAAAGTTTGTTTTATCTGCGCCCAATCTTCTCCGTCACGTCAGCGTCACCAATCAGCCTCTGCTGCTGGCCGACAATTAATTGCCCGAGAGGTTTTCTGCCCCTCCATTTATTCCCACCCAATTCAATGCCCCTCACTCCCTTAAGGCGACTAAAGTGTTCAATGGAAATGAATTGGATGGGTGGCGACGGAGTGACCCCTCTCCCCTCCGCCCTCTCTCTCCCCCCCCCCCCCCCCCTCTCTCTCCCCTCCCCCCTCTCTCTCCCCTCCCCCCCCTCTCTCTCCCCTCCCCCCTCTCTCTCCCCTCCCCCCCCCCTCTCTCTCCCCTCCCCCCTCTCTTTCTCTCTCTGTGTTTTGTTTCTACCCAACCCAACTTGTTCCTTTTGGCCTTCATTCAACCAATGATGAAATGAAAGAGTAAGGAAGTGACTGACTGACGGGTGGACAAATGGACGGATGGGGCGGCGGGCGATGATTAATATGTGTCGGGGATGATGGATGGCGGACAGCCCAACTGATGACTGAAGAAGTGAGCTCATTCGACGGAAGGACGGGCATCGCCCCCATCGGTGGCGGGTGAATGGATGGGATGGAAGGGATGGATGGATTGGATGATTGATGCCCCCCCTCCCCTCCCCCCTTTTCCTCCCCACGCTATCATCTCGCTATGCTGCAAATTTGTCTGCTAAGGAAGAAATGGGGTAAAATGGGAAGAGGAAGACGAAGAGTAACGGGGGAGGGCAACATGGAGACATGGAGAGCTGAAGAGAAGAGGGAGGAGGGGAAGGAGAGCATCCGTGAAAAACACCCCAAAATTGATGATCGGCTGATGATTGTAGAAACAATAAATTACCCACGGCTTGGACCGCTTCCGAAATGAGTAAATAAATGTTCATTTGCCTTAGAAATACGTGGAAAATGTCAATTTGGCCGATTTGCATCACTGATGACTGAACAATTAAATGGAAAGCGAAGAACAAACGGATGAATTGATGGAAAAGGTATAGATCAGCAGAAGACTGGCGGCATGGATGAGAATATGTAATTTGATGGGATAATAATCAGTCAGCAGACAATGCCCCCCTCCCCTGCAGCGATATTCCGTTTCGCCCCAATTCGTTCTCTTTATTTGATCAATTTCGAAATGTAATCCTTCATAGTTTTTTTTTATCCCTTTTGCCCCTTTGCTTCCAATCCTTTCGTTCTCTTCTGTTCCATGTTTGTCCATGCATCCATCTTCAGTTATTTGTCCCCTGGGGAAGCCGTCGGTGTATGTACAAAGTGACTATATGTAGAGGGGCGGCGGCCCAATGAATTGGAATCAAAAAAAACATTGTCGCGTCCTTTTCCATCGGTCCCTCTTCTAATTGCTTTTTACCACCCTTTTCCTCTTCTGTGATGAATTAGTTGACCATCATTCATTCATTCATTGTTTGTTCAAAGGTTCTTCTTTTCTCTCCCTTTACAATTTATACCTTTTGCTTTTTTCCTCAAAAGCATTACCGCCTTTGCCTCAGGGGACGGTTGGCTGACAGACGGACAGCCCGGGACAATCAATCAGTACATCGGACAAAACCAAGCCCACCCCCTTTTTGTTACTCGCCAAATCGCATCATCAATCATCGCGTCGAATTAGACGACCCCCCCCTCCCTCCCCCCGGGGGATGGTTTGGAAGATGCCTAAACGTATCAATCCATCAAATTGTACAGAGGGAATAGACAGCAGCAGAAGCTGAGGCGGGGAATGTGAGAAGGGAAGGGACGGACGCTGGACGAACGCACCAAAGTCAGTACAGCAGCAAAAGCAAAACGAGGACGGAGATTATACTTACATATATTAAATATTGCTTTTTGGAATAAGCCAACAAACAACGGAAAGAAAGGTCGTTGCATGGGTCAGCGTATGATTCCCTTCCCGTCGGGCCGCCAAAAGCTGTTAAGCGGCTTCGGTCATGCCCTTGCCGAGCACAGCGAGGGGGGAGGGGGGGGGGGGGGTCAGTAGAAACGGGTACATGAGAATTGCCGACCCGCCAGAGAAACAGTGGGTGCTTTGCCCAATAGTTTTAATTGCCTTTTATTTAATTTAATTCAGAGTCGACGGATCAATTAGGCAAAAGGGTCTTATTTATTATTGGGGAGAGTTGCTTGTGTTGTGTATGTGATGTGTGAAAAACATTAACAAAGTATAATCAATCAATATGATGAGGCGGATTTAAATAGGAATTTATTGAGGTCAATGATCAAGGGTCAATGCTCAGAGGCACACGCTCCATTATTCTTTACACAAAACATTCCGCTGATAGTCACAGAACCCAGTGCGTTCATTGAACACAAGACCGAACCGGCATGGCGGATATTCGAAGATTTTGTTGCTGAAGCACTAAAAAAGAATATGGGCGTAAACAGCTTGGAAAAACATTATTCCGTCTCGATAGTGTACCCATTTTTCCTTCTATGGTCTGGATGCACTTATCCGTCTCTAATAATCGGTGTCCACATTTTACAAGAAAACTTCTAATGTCCTAACTGGTTTACGTGTCGTAAGGAGAAAAAGCATGACAAACTAACTTGGATTATTCGAGAGCAGTTCATCGGGTGACGATAAAACCCATTAGGCAATTCTGAGCAGAAGCGATTCGGAGAGGAAGCAACGGGTGAAGTTCGTTGAGGGAGCGGTGAAGCGCTTGGATGGCGACCGACGGCCATTAGCGGTGGTACAACCGGAGACTTCAGCGGATTTGCGACACGCGTTCGTCCACAGCGAGCGATAAGATGCCAACGATCGCAAGACTCCTTCTCGACGTTGAAGAACAATCCAGAAGGACAAAATCGCTGTACCTGACGACCATCAACGCAAGCGACGTAAAATGAACGACAGCCCGAAGGCACTTCCATCGCCGCACATTCTGAGAAACCAAATAAGCAACCCACGCAATATTATTCAGAAAAAAAGGCTACCGATTACAGCAGACGACGCATTGGTTCGGTTGAAGCCCTTAAATAATATGCAGTCAGAAATATAAGGGGGTTTCAACCTCAGATTCGTTTAGCAGACGACATTTGTCCATGGTCGTTGTCTCCCCACTGAACGACCGTCGCTGTCTAACTTTGAAAACGTCGTGTCCGATTTTCATTGGACTGTTGAACGGCGCAAATCCGCTTTTCTGAGCTTTTGTCGAAGGAATAGCCTTGAAGGTGTCGTGTCCCGAGACTGCAGGGCTATTAATAGGCGCAAATTCGCTAATGTGAAGTTCACGCGAATGCTTCCCAAAAAAGTTGTCCAATAATTTGCGATTAACTATTGGCAGTGACTCGCCAGCTCCTTTACGAACATCACCGCTCTCCTTAATTCATTTATTTGGAACTTGATTTTGAAAATTTTTTCTACGGCTTAACTGTGTGTCGAATTGCAGATCGTTGAATTGGTGGTACAAAAACGGTATACGATGGTTGGAAATGCTCATTTTCTTCTTCTTCGGAGTCCACAAAATTGCCAACAAAAGGAAGCGATTTTTTGGATGATTCGGCTGACTCCGATGAATGGTGGTCTGAACGTGAGATACCGCCGACAAATGGCACCGACTCGTCCGATGAAGAATCATCTTCAGGGGTGTTCGACCATACCGGAATTGGAGAAAATGACTGAATTTGAGGCCATTTAATTAAATGAGTAATAAATGTAAATTAATTACATCGGAAGGCGGTTGATGCTCAATGTCAGTTGTGTGCCGTAACGGCTTCAGAATCTCTTCCAAATTTTCACAAAACTTTGTTCCAGGGTTGAAAAGCAACGGAAACGGACACGAGCGAAACGTTGTCTTCCCAATCTGAAAAAAGTGTGCACACATACGAAATACTCATTAATTTTAATATGGGGAGATTGAGTAATATACAATAATTCATTTACGTTGATGAAAAAAATAGTTCTTCACGAGCGAAAAATATTCAAAACCGAAAAAACTAACAGCACAGTGAAGCACTTTTTCTTCACATGGTCCTAAGTGATGGAGGCCATCCTCAAGGTTAAAACATGCTTCATCTGTTATCAAAAAAGATTAGAAACATTAGAAAAAAACTGATTACCGTCTTTAGAAGAGTCAATCTCATGGACAAAAGACAATAAATTGATTAGAAAGAACGCGGAAACAATAAAACACATCATAAAATCTGAAGTTCTAGGCTAGGTTAATTCAGGTAAACCCTATAACCGAACCCCAAATGAGTTTCTAAACAATACAACAAACAAAGGCCTCATTATCGACAAACACTAGCTGCTAATAATACACATTCCATTTGTAAAAGCCGTAATTCTTATTTTTATTTTTTTTTTTTTTTTTTGTATTTTAGACATAGAGACACCTTAAAAATAAGAAACTTGAATTTTGGTGTCGCTGTCTGCTTTTTTTCAAACTACAGTAAAAGAATTTAAAATTTTAACATTATGCCAAATATCAGCTATTTAAAATCAACGACTGACCTTGTTTTGCAAATTAGAGTTTCGTCTTCTAAAATCAAAATAGGAAAATCTTTTAGGTCTGATTGCTGATTAGTGATCAGTGATACCAATGACATACAATAGAAACATTGACAAAAGCAAGCAACAAAATCATCTAACTTTCCTTTGAGATTTATTTTGTATTGTGGTGGAAAGACTTGAGACCAGACCTAACTAATTGACTTGAAAATATAGAAATTTTTATTTCGAATTCAACTAACAAATAAAACGATTTAATTTGATTTTCAGCATCAGTTTTTTGTAATTTCTTTTGCACTGTGACGACTTATTGAAATGGTATGATTTATTTTTCTTTCTGTAAATCCTATTAAAATTCAGGCGAAAAAACAACCAAAGAAGAAGGTCGCTGCCCTTCCGGCTCAAATAAAAAAGGCGGATACCAAAAAGCCGGCTAAGAGTACTCTGTTTGAACGACGACCTCGCAATTTTGCGATTGGTATGCGCTCTAACAGTAATGCGTTCTTTAAGTTGTATTGTAAAACTCAGGTCAGGACATTCAACCGAAACGAGACTTAACGCGCTTCGTTCGTTGGCCTAAGTACGTTTTGCTCCAGCGTCAGCGTGCGGTTCTTCAAAAACGTCTGAAGATTCCTCCGCCAATTAATCAGTTCAACTTTACACTTGACAAGCCAAGCGGTACTTATGATTTACTTTCTAGCGCTAAATCTCTTATTTCTTAAGCTAATCAACTCCTCAAATTGCTCAACAAATATCGTCCTGAGACTCGTCAGGCAAAAAAAGAGCGCCTTCGTCAGCGAGCTCAAGACCGCGCAGATGGGAAGCAAGAGAAACTGACAAAACGTCCTCCTGTTGTCCATTTTGGAATTAAGGACGTCGTTAAGTCGGTGGAAAATAAGAAGGCGAGCTTGGTTGCTATTGCGCATGATGTCGACCCGATCGAGATTGTGATCTGCCTGCCAGCGATTTGTCGCAAATTTGGAGTGCCCTATGTCATTGTAAAGGGGAAGGCCCTTCTTGGCCAAGTCGTTCATCGCAAGACTACCTCGGCGGTGTGCCTTTGCGATGTCAACCCGTATGATCGGCCATCTTTGTATATATATAACTTAATTATTTTTTAGTGAGGACAGAAACGCGCTTAAGAATTTGGCTGACATTGCTGTTACAAACTTCAATGAACGTAGTGAAGAAATTCGCAAAAACTGGGGAGGTGCGATCATGTCGCAGCGTTCTCAAGCGCGACAGGCCAAGATTGAAAAGGCCCGCCAGAAGGACGGTGCTAAAGCCTAAAGCGTTTTTTTATCTATAATTGTTGCATTTGATGGTTGATAAATGTTTGTTGGTTTTTCGAATTCCACTGGGGCAATGTTTATTCATTACATTGTTTCTGCTAATGCTTGGGAATCACGCAGTGCATGGTCAGGTTCCGTTGTAGTGATGTTCTCATGTACGTTAAATGGGGTGCCGGATTCGCATGAACTGTTGGAGAAGTGCCGATTACCACTAGGCATTCACTTGCAGCCATTCCGAGACATGAGGGTAATCCTCCTTAGTTTTGCATTTCTTTTTGGTTTTTTAGGGTTTGAAAGTCCTACAAACTGTTATCACGCGGTGCAGGTATTGCAGGACGTACATCAACCCCTTCGTGTTTATAATGGATGCCCGCCATTGGAAGTGCAACCTCTGTTTTCGCGCAAATGATCGTAATTTTCCTTTATCGCTTCGGCCTCAATGCCATTATTAACAGTGCCCGAGGATTTCGCTTGGGATCCGCAAACAAAAACATTTGGCGATCCGTCCAGAAGGCCCGAACTCCAGGAAACTACCATTGAGTACATAGCTCCAGCTGAATACATGGTATGCATTATGAACAAGCCCGTATCCAGAAAAAATTTTCGGCGGGGGGGGGGAATCGGAAAATTTTTCAAATTTTTGGTTTCGGGGGAGGGGGGGGGGGGGGAATTTTGAAAAAATATATCCTTTTGCTGGGGAAAAAGCAAATTTTTTTCGATTTCGGATTCCCCCCCCCTTCCCCGAACGACATTACAGATTAAGTTTAACGCCACTGGCCGAAACGCATGCGATTGGGACAAAATGCAATATCCTAAAAAACTTTGTTTCGCAATTATAAATCACAACTTTTTAGAGATATAGATCTCGTATTAGATGAAATACACAAAAGGATAGAAACGGAAAATTTTTGGTGCATTTTCTCCCAGGTCGAATGCTTTTCGACGGTGGCGTTTCTGTGGCTGCGTCTTTGGGTGCACCGGTTTAAAAGTAAGCATACATTGAGTAGGAGGTGTGAGCACACTTTGGCACACTCTTCCCTCTCACTACCCAGAGGCTCCATAAAAATTTCACTGAAAAGACAATCACTGGTCACATATAAGATTTTTGGATAATTAGTTCTAACCAACCACCATATTTTTTTTTTTTGTTCTCTTTAATTGAGTTGTTTTTTTTTGGTTTTAAAATGTCAAATTGTTCTTGCGATGTTGACTCCAATGTTCATGTTGAAGAATTTAGCTTCGTCCTCCGCAGCCTCCGATTTATCTGTTCCTTTTTGACGTCAGTTCAACAGCCGTCGACTGCGGGTACCTCAACACTTTTTCTGAACAGCTTTTGTTGGACATTGACAAGTTGCCAGGCCAGGACAGGGCTTTTGTTGGCTTTATCGGTTTCGACTCGGCACTGCATTTCTTTCAATTTGATGATAGCGAAGGTGGGCCGAGGCATATCATCGAATTTGATGTCGAAGGTATATTTACCGCCTTTAAACCGAACTATTGGTGCTCACGGAATTAAGTCCGGACACGGACTCGAAAATTAGTATCCGTGAGCACCTTTGAACCGAACAATTCATGTTGTTTCCTCCAACTGTTAATAATTTAGAAAGTTTTGCCCCCGTTTTCTCTGGCCTTTTCGTTGAGCTTAATCTTTTCAAAGAGGTAAAAATTAAGAAAGCGATACAATTTACTGGTAACTATACTATCGTTTTTAGAACATTCGACATTTTGTAAATAGAATTCCGACAATTTTCGAAAGTTCTTTATCATCCGCAAATTGTCTTGGTTCTGCTCTTACAGTTGCAAAAAATCTGATTGTAAGTTTTTTTTTCCTTGTCTGTTCTTATTACTAGTAGTTTACTTTCAAGCACGAAATCGGCGGACGAATAACTGTATTGACCGCATCCATGCCAAATATTGGAATTGGTGCCCTAAAAAATATTGAACCCAATGTCACAAAGGTACAGACAGATAAGGCATTTTGACCTAATCATTTATATCGATCTGCATCTGACAGGATGTTGGTTTTGCACCTCAAATTGATTTTTACAAGAGCTTGGCTCTTGAATGTACAGGGAAACAAATCGCCATTGATCTTTTCATCGTCGGATGTCAAAATGTAGACCTTCTTACGTTAGGTCATTCGTTCGTTCATTTGTTTGTTTGTTTCAATCGCCTTTTATGAGCATTCGTTTTTTCACTTATTTTCTAACTCTTTTTTCAGCTGACGTCTCTCGGTTCAGCAGTGGCACTGTGTTCCATTTTCCTGAATACCATTTTCTCCGGGACCAAGTCGAAGTCAAAAGATTTCAGATGGGTCTGCGACGTTATTTTACTCGAAAACTCGGTCTCGAGGCTGTGTTGAGGATACGTTGCTCGAGGGGTATTTATTTTGTCCCGCTAAATTATTAATCTATTTGCGGGTACGCTAATTCAATTACAGGCCTTTCTCTCCACACTTTTTATGGAAACTTTTTTGTCCGTTCCACTGATTTACTCGCCCTACCCAATGTGAGTCCTGACTCGGCTATGGGCGTCCAAATAAAGCATGACGAAGTGATCTCGACGAGTCACGTCTGTTTTCAAGCTGCGTTGCTTTACACCTCAACTAAAGGTTCATTCGGTTTAACCGATGGATAAAGTTACTAATTGTAAGGGGAAGGGTTGGGGCCGAGTTCTTTAAACAATACCCGACATTTTTGACACTGCACCGATAATGCGCAAAGTTAGGTGACCGTCGTATTCGAGTGCATACACTTTGTCTACCCGTGCTGACCCATTCCGCCCACGTGTTTTCTTCTCTAGACATCAACTCGTCCATTTCACTTCTCTCAAAGATGGGTTTGTTTGACGATGACCCACCCCCCTCATGTCAGAGTAATTTTTATTTTTAGCTTCGGATAGAGCAATGCATGGCGCCAAGTTGGCTGACTGCCGAGAGGCACTAATAAATGCCGTCGTTGACCCGTTGGTCTCTTACCAGCGATCGCTCGGTCAAGTTGGTCCCACATTACGAATGCCTCCTGATGGTGGACTTCAATACATGCCAATTTACATACTTGGGTTACTAAAAAATGTACCGATAAGACACCTGTTAATTTACTCCTATTTGCCATTAAGTATTTCCTCTATTTTAGAAGGCTTTTTCTGATGCGCCGCAAAGGGTCACCCGAGATGATCGTGTGTCGACATTTTTGATTTTCAAAAACGCACCAATGGAAGTGCTTCTGTTGGGTTTGTGCCCCGCTCTCTATGCCTTTCACCAAATTGTTGAGCAGCAACAACAACAGGTTGAACAAAGAAGTGCATTCCTTATTGTTGGCATTTTGTCGTTTAACAACAAAATGATTTTCAGCAGAATGGGCAGTTGCCCTTCCCCAACCGTCTTCCGCCCTCTTACGAGCACATCTCTCAAAGCGGTATTTACCTACTCGACATTGGAACACTTGTTTATCTGTACGTTGGATCAGCTGTGAATGTTCAAACTTTGCTCGGTCTTTTTGGTGTCAATTCATTTGCCAAATTGGATCCGGATGTAATGGATGGAGTAATTTGCTAACATTTGTTTACACTCCCACCCCATTCAGTCAACTGTCACAGAACTTGACACTCCGCCGAGCAAACATCTGCACGCGTTTCTTCGCCATTTGCAGGAACAAAGAGGGAATGCTTATGCGCCCGTTAAGTTGATGAGGTAAAATGGTTTTGTTTTAAGTGTCTCAGACATTCATTCTAGGGATGACAGCCCCAGTCGAGAAGCATTTACGAGCAGACTCATCCAAGACCGGACGGATTCCTCACACTCTTACAGCGAATTTATGCAATTCCTCCAACGAGAAGTCAGTAAGTGATGAAAAGTCTATGTGATACTTTGCCGTTTCTTTCATATAGAATAGTCTTTGTTAACTACGGTTGTTTATTACTGTAAAAGGTCAATTACAATGAATAAATACAACAATAAAATATCGGAAATATGATTAAACCAAAACATTTTAATTATGATCGAGGTTTTAATACAAATTATGCAATTTTTTAGCACTATACTTTCATTTATCACTGGTCACCAGTCAGTCCGTTTTCCAGCCTCCAATATTGAACAAATTTGCCATTGTCACTTTTTTTGGTCACCGATGAATGCCTTTGTTTCGATCTCCAATACATTCGTAAGAGAAGCGCCATCAAAAACAAAATGGAGAGAAAATAGAAAATGGCCCATCCACTGGAACTCCCATTGAATTGGAGGTGAAGTCGGCTGAAACTTGAAAAGTGCTTAGGAACATTATACTTCGTGGCGAACCTCGTCGGCGTGCTTCGACTCTTTTTATTCTCAGTCAGCAATGGAAAATATCGCATCTGATAGATTATTGCACCAAGAGCCTTTGCGGGAATGAATAATGTGTACTATGATTGTTTGTTTGATGATTACCCATTGGACCTCTTGGCCATTTATTCGAAATGCGCTCTGAAAATGATGGCGTACTTCATCAACGCGAAACCCGTTGTGCAATACAGCGTGGATCCATGCCGATTTGAAGCATTGCGTCTCCAATCGCTCTGAGTCCGCCTTCGGGTAGAATCGAGTTCTGACTTTCCTCTAAATAGCACCACAGGGGGTCATGTCAGCGATAACAATGTCAATAGAAAAATTTATTATCCTTCCATCGTTCGATTCACCTACGCACTTTTATCAATGCCCATGATTGTCCACAAAATTCCTTGGCCTTCTGCTCGAATTTATCATGTTCATATTTACCGCCGAGCGAAAGGACGTCGTCGACGCTGAACCAATATTCACTGAAGCCGTACAATTCCACCTCAGAAAGAGACGTTTGGGAAGGTGCTTGAACACCGTTGAAAAAGCACGACTTGGCAGGCGGACACTTCGAATTCGAATCAAACAACTGAAACCCTCTCAATGGAATTTGATAAAAACGTAAAGGGAAATTACCAGTGATACAATGTCGCTGACACACGAGTCCCAATCGCCGCTTCCCTAAAGACAGAGAAACTTTTGTTTTTGTCAGATCATTCGACCTTTCGAACGAATTGGGCGAAGTTCTCCTCCACACTACTCAGTTTTAGCATTTTGGCGGGCAAACACCCGTCAACGACCGTCGGTACTTTTTTCGACTTTTCTTCTTCATCTTCGGTCGAATTCGCTAATTGTTCGCTGCTTAAACGCTTCCACAGCAATTTTTCATAGGCTTTTGCTCCCTCATTAACTCCAAATCCAAGAAAAGTGGTGACAAATAAACGATAATGGAAACGGAGATCATCATCACGGCAGCCGAGGTTGATCAGCTGTACGTTCTCTTCGCCGCCTTTTGGCACATTTAAATCGGCAAATGGAAGTTCATATGCGATTTGTGCAGAAGCACCGCCCATGTCGATCATTCCTCAAACAAGAATTTGCCAATTCCCCCTCCAAATTTTTTTTGGTTACGGACTTGCCCCCTAAGGACCTTTTTTTAAAAATATTTTAGGGACACCATAATCAATACCTGCCGTATTTGGTCGTTTCACTTTTTCAATAGAAAAGTCTAAAGTTCTCTTTGGTTCGGACGGTTCCAATTTTCCTTTGCTCTCCTCGGAGTCATCGGCCACCGATTTGGACTGGTTGAAGCGTCCCAACATGTAATTTATGGCTGTCCAGCTGTAAATTCCTTCTAAAAAGAAATCCCCATTTTCCACTGATACAAAAGAAGCATTTTATGCTCACCCCATCTGCCGCTGATCACTTGAATATGCTGATCCAACACTTGCAATTTGGTCATCTGGGGGAGTTCCTTGCGCAGATTTTCCATCACAGATTGCTGTTTTCTCAAATAATATTAATCATTCAATGCCTAATGAATTTTATTTCTTTTTTGTTATTTTAATTTCCTTTAAGAAATAGATCGCTATTACGTGTACAAGAAATTAAACCAATAATTAGTCAGGCCCAAATTAAATATGAAAATGGTATTCAATAAAGGACAGGCAAGGCGCCCTCCCTCCCGTGGTACTTAAAATGTGGCACTGTCACCGGACTATCCCAAAGACACAAATACTATAACTCACTCAAATGGTAACAAGCGCATCCCAGCAGTCGCAAAGATGAATACTGGCGTTGCTTCAAGTTTTTGTTCAGGAATAAATTGTGCCGCAAAGTCCAACAGAGGCTTTATGTAAGCAGAAGCAGCCTCTAAACATTTTTAAGTGATGAAGGAAAGAGATATGTGAATTTGGGCTTTGGTTTCGATGTTCTTCACTCACCAGGCTTATCTCCAAATGTGCTCAGTCCGGGCATGACCTTCTTGACCACCGGCCTTTTATTTTGGTCATTGACTGCCCTAATGTTGATCAATTCATCCGTCGAGTGAGAAGTCCAACTGTACAAAAATAAACGGGAACCAGTCGAGCCAGCATCAATCACAATTCCGTAGCTTTCATCCATCTCCCCGTCAAAATCGTTATCTACCAAAATGTGAGAATAAAATTGAAAAATAATTGTTAAATGATACTAAAATTAGTCGAATCGGAAGAAGTCAAATTGTTAAAGAGAAGGACGGTGAGCAAGGCCAAGGAAACGGTGAGAAAGCAAGCACTTTTGTTAACGTCACATCTTCTGACCATCTGAAAATTCAAAAATATCAAATTTTTCACTCATTGAATTTCTTGAAGCTATTCCGAATGTGTAAACAATGAAAACAATAGAAACATAAACTATTCCTTCAGAGCTGTTAAATAAAAAGCAACGCACCAAAACGTAGCAAAGCCAAAATGAGTCAAAACGGCGATAAGTGAAGCGGCAGCAGCAACAACAACAACAATAAGGGAGGGCGAGTAAGTAATTACCTCGTCGTTAATTTAATGTTTGGCATAAAGTCACACGATCATTTCAAACAAGTAAATTCAAGAATTACGGTAATTTCTGAAAATTCTCCCGAATGAATTGATTAACCATAAAATGCGTTAAAAAATTGGGCTTTCTTTTGTTTTTTTTAGAAAATTCCGACACGAAGTCGAATGCCCAAAACTCCTCCCAATTTTTTGGCAAAGTTTTATGGAGGGTCCAATCGCTGTGCCTAACCATATCTTATTGAATATGTAGTCGCAGTCTTTTCTCAAGTAATTAGTCAAAATGCTTTTCATTTCATTAACTTTAACGTTTTTGTAATTGGTTCTTTTTTATTAAGTTCAAATGATATGTTCAAATTTTCGATTATACCCGCTGAGATTAAATTAATAATGTGAAAGAGGCTAATCGATTTAAACCCCGAGGGGAGAGACAGCAAAGCAAACACACACATTACCCACTCACTCCGCCCCCTAGGCAATAAATAAAACCTCACATCAGTCTCACTATCAATATGCGAAAATATTCAAAAAAAAATGTTTTATCTGATAAATTGAAAGGATTGGATATGTATAATCGGATCCTTTTAGGAAAAGGCTCTTTCACAAAAAGTGCAGCCAAAAAATGCATTTGTTGGCATTTGCCACTGCGGCATTTACGCTGTTTCTGCTGCTCATTGCTGCCCCGTCGACTTGGGCCCAAGCTTCATCTTCCTCTTCAGCAGCAGAAGAGGCGTTGAAAAGGGACGATGGCCGAGCCAAAGGCGCAATTGGCGTCAAAAGAGAAGACACCAGCAGAGACAGAAGAGGCGGAAGAATTGGCATTGGCCCTGGAAAACGTTGGCATTCGATTGACAACAGAAGCATCAGTCGATCCAAATCTATGCCATCGCTGAGACAACCGATGAACATTCAGCAGTTGGTCGACCGTCTTTGGGAGCAGGACACTGAGAGGCTGGACGAGTCGGTAGTGCGGCTGAACTGGCAGGAACACATTCCCCACAAAAGGGTGCTGGATGTGTCCAGCAGACCGTAAGTGCCTTCACCCCCCCCCCATTTGGCACTCCCTTTTCCCCCCATTCGTGCCAATTCAATACAATCCCCAACGGCACTCTCTCTATTATCAGTTTTATCAACGTCACTGATGAATTGTTCCTCCAACGGCCCATTTACGCTGCACTCGTTGACATTTACAATGAACAGCTTTTCCATCCTCCCGTTTGTCAAGGAGAGCCGTCGATGAATGCGCAAAGACGGGCAAAGTTCGACAGACTTTGGGCACTGATAACTCGCAGCGATATTTACCGCACGGCTTACGATTATTTAGACAGTTTGGGTGAGTTGGGGATCAATGCACATTTACATTTCCGAGTTCACTTGCATTTGAAGACAAAGTTGACGGACTCGATTTTGATGCCTTTACGAGGGAATTGTTCGACCGATGGTTCGGCGCGTACACGCGATGCAAAACATGCAAAGAGGGCAAATGCAGCCGCCATGGGGGGCCGCTGGGAAGCTCAGGCAGGAAAAGCAAAGATTGATCTCATTTGCAAGAAACACAAACAATTAAAAGAAACAAAAAATGTCGGAGTTCGGGTTAGGGGTTCGGGGTGCAGCAACCCGCCGAGATTGGAATGTTGTAACTAATTAAGTCTGCAGGATGGGAGCACGTGTTCAGCGGAGAGTGGAATGGCGCCATTGTGGACGGCCACCACAATTGGGTGAGGTTCTACCTGCAGGAGAAGGCGGGAGAGATTGAATACCACGGGTACTACGCGAGGCCACGCCGGGGCGACTTCGTCGGGACCATTCAGTACAAATGGAAGCAGTACCTGAAACGGATCGGCGGATTCCTGATAGGCACGTCGCCAGGTACACAAAGAACTGACTGATTGCCTTGGGTCAAAAAGAAAGAATAATTGCCAAAGCCTCGAAGAAAATCAAAAATTGTCCGTCCGTTCAGCCTTTGACTTTTCACTGCTCACTGTGTGCATGCTTACCGAACCTGGCGACCGAAAGTGTAAATTCCAACTGCAGGACACGCCGATGTTCGTCTCCTCTTTTCTCGAAGATTGTGTCATCGACGGATCCTTCAGACGCGACTTTTGCATTGCCACAGCTTACCCGGGCATTCGGCCTTCGAGCGGCACTTAGTGGCCATTTAAAACGGCATGAAATGCCATGTCAGTTGACTTGGAAAAGCGACAATCCCAAAACAAATAATTAACGCATTCATTTGTAAGCACAGCCCTCCTTTATTATATTGTATAAATGTGCTTGTCTTTTTTGCTTAATTATAACAATTTCATAATAAAAAGAAGCATTATGCATATTATTATTATTATATTATATAAGTATATGACATTTAAAAATGAATGAATGAATGTGATTTGACTGAGTGAATGAAATTGGAGTGGGCGGGGGGAAGGCTAAGCAAAGTGCCGCATTCATTTGGCATTCGAAATTGTTGCAAAAGAGCTCTATGTGTTACGGCTGCAGTGTCAGACATTTGTGTCAGTGTCGGCCAAAAGTGGCTGTCCCTCGGGCGTTTGTTCCTCCGCCGTTTGCCTTTGACTCTGACGACCGCTTAAGGCAGCGCTTTTTGTGGTAGAGACGGATCGATTTGTTCGTTGATTGGACACAGAAAAGGGGAAATGGTATTTGTGATCTATCTTCAGTGATTGGGTCGGTTGCAGTTGGTGATGTAGAGAAGTTGGTGGCACTTTGGGCAGATTGGCGACGCGAGGGGCGACTGAAGTGGCCGCCCCCGAGGGCAATTGGGTGGACTCGAAGCGGGCATGCTGCTCAGTCAAGCAGCTTGTGCTGGGTTGTCTAAGTTTGCTGCCTTTTTCGGATTGGGCTTTTACAATGACTCACTGTTGGGAATGTGCCCTCCCCGGCAGTGTCGGCGCCGTCGGCCTTTGGCCGGTCGTTCTGCTGGCCATCTCCGCGGCACTTATTGTGCCCGACGGTCCCTGTTGGAATGTTCCATGACTGCAGCTTTTTAGTGCCATTCGTTTGCCGGAGGCATCCACAAGACGAAGCCGCTTCTCCTCCAGGAACATTTCAACCAACAAATCCAATTTTTTGTCGATCTTTTCCACATGCCGTTCCATCTTGATCACGCGGTTCGCCAGCGACACTTTCATGTCCTCCTTGCTCATTTTGCTTCCCACAATTTGATCCAATCTGGAATGAAATGGAATCAAAGTGACAAAAGTTCATGTGGCCCTCTGAGCGAGCACTCATCCATCCATTAATTTCATCCATTAATCCATTCATTGATCCCTCCCATGGCACTTGCCTCTGTTGGACCTGCTTGACGCGCGCCTGCAAGTCGACATGCCCTGCCGAGTACTGCTCGATCACGTCCTTCACGTCATATGGTTTTAATGCCTCTTTGAACTTTCGACGAGCAACCAAAAGTTGTATTCGACGAATGGCACGCACTGCGTTTTTCAGTGCCGGCGTGTAGTCGTCGAGAGTGAGAAGTTGAAGGACGGGGGACTCCTCATCTATGGAGGGAAAGTGTGAAAAGTGGGATTCATTCATAAGCAATGCAAATTAAAAAGAGACGAAAGTTGGGATAGGGTGAGGGTGGGGGAAAGAGAGAGGGAATGTGGGGGGTAAGAGAGAGCGGGCAGAGGGAGTGTGGGGGAAAGAGAGAGCGGGCAGAGGGAGTGTGGGGGAAAGAGAGAGCAGGGTGAGAAGGAGGGTTGGTGGAGAAAGAGCGCGAGGAAGGACGAGGGTTAGGGAAAGAAAGAGTGGGCGGAAAGATAAGGTGGGGGATGAAAAGCGAACCGAATGGAGGATACGAAGGCTAAAAAGAGCCAAGAAACAATGGCAAACAAAGCATTACCGGACACATATTCATTGGATGCGCGCCGTTGTTGGCTGCTCCGCTTCTGTTGGCGCGGACTGCACGCGCTCAGCTGACCCCACATCGATTCGTCTGCGGTCGCTCCGACGCCCCCTCTCCGTTCCGCACTTCCCCCGTCGCTGGCGCGGGCAATCCAATCCAACCACGGGGCCATCCAAAAGTTGCCGAGCAAAAGCGTCGCCGGGTCAGCAACCTTTAAGCAAGCAAAAATGCCTTCCCAAAAAGTGGCCTAATTTTCAATAAACTGACTGATAAGGAGCGATTTGCTCTCCGGAGATGCTCCGCATTGCCTTCCGAACTCATTAAATTGCAGTCGGCCTCAGCTGCAAAGAAATGGGACAAAAGAAAATAAGGCAAAAGTGGCCGAGCCGAAGGCATTTACCAACAAAGGCACTTTTGTCCTTTTGTGCAACAGGCGAAGTTGAGGGACGACGGGGCAAAAGAGTGGCGGAATAGGGAAAGTTTGTTGACGAAGGTTGAAAAAGTGTTGGAGAGGAGGAGGCTAAAAAAGAGACAGGAAGAGAGTGAGAGAGAAAATAAGCGAATTTTGCAGAAAATAGTTTAGGATTTAGAGGGGAACCTTTGATCAGTTTCTGATTCAGAGGGCGATCTTTGATCAGTTTTGGATTCAGAGGACGATCTTTGATCAGTTTTGGATTAAGAGGGCGATCGTTGATCAGTTTCTGATTCAGAGGGCGATCTTTGATCAGTTTTGGATTCAGAGGACGATCTTTGATCAGTTTTGGATTAAGAGGGCGATCGTTGAT
>JAKKIK010000437.1:0-31216 GCA_024500135.1 Heterodera carotae
ATTCGCCGAATCAAAGTGCCGCCGCTCAACGACGGATGTGGGCGCCGTTGTCGGATAAGGGACAATTTCAAATTATCCTCAATCAATGTCGGCACTTCGGACTTGCCGTCGTTGTCATTTACACAAAAACAAAAACATATTTTTCAAAAAAGGCATTTTATAAATGTCCCAAAAATTAAATTCCAACAATCAGCCGCCAATCTGTGCTCTAATTGGTTGAAATGTGTTTTTAATTTAGCAAGAAATATGTAGTGTGAAAAAAATGAATTGATGTGCATTATTAATAAAACTGTTAATAATAATATTTTAACTAAAATATTGTCTCGATATTTTTCAAAAAATTTTGTTGCACTTTTTGTTTTCGGGCCCATCTCTAAAAGGGTGCCGTTTTACTCACTCAACTTTTTATTACAATCAAACAAAAATTCTTGGGTTTTCGTGGCTGCGTCACGAATCGGACATCCATTTTATCCAATTCAGGACCCCTAACCCGGACTCAAACAAAAAGTTCAAAAATTTTAAAAAGTTTCCGCTTTTATTTATCGCAAATTCACTAAATGCACAAAACGGCGGGTTCGGGTCGGGTCGTTTGTGCGCCCATATTTGGGTGTCACTTAAGTGCAAATCTGAATTCAACTTCATGATCAGCGACCCTAAAATACCCAAATTAAACACTTTTTTGAAGGGATTTGTGCTCACTTTCGTGATTTTCGACCACGAAATTCCTACAATATATTTTGCATTTAAAACCTTTTTTTCATAAGGGGGAGGGGGGCAAAAAGTATTAATAAGATTTGAATCTAATTCGCTAGTAACAAAAATTACGGGTGCAAAACGACTCCGTCCGGGCACAAATTGACTCGTCAATCTTAAAACTGCTTTACATTTATTTTTTGGGCGAAATACTCAGCTAATTTGTAAGCGGAAGAGCAGGCAGTGCCGATAAGCTTGACCGGAAAATTTGGGAATTAAGCTGGATTCGTTAATAGAATTGAATTTATTAAAAATTGCCAACATCTTTTTTAAAATATCAAAGTTTTTAATTATAGCTATTATTTAGACTGGTCATCTAGGATAGGATTTTAACACTTAATTATTGCGTTTACAATGCTGAAAGTTATAAAATGGTTTGACAAAACGCGGGTTCGAACCCGGTCGCATACAAAGTGCCGCATACAACGCTAACCATTCGGTCATCGGTTTAGGGCAGAAATCGCAATCGCTTTTTTAATCGCATTTTAGGCGGCAGTCGCTTTTTTAGTCGCATTCGCATTTAGGCGATAATTGCAAACGCATAATCGCATCGCAATAGTCGCATTTTAGACGATAATTGTAATCGCACTAGCAAAATGTCGGGCTCGGCACATCCGTGTACTGTAAAGGGTGTTCGTTACTGTATTATAAGGGATATGAGAATCGAATGAGGCACAGAAATAATTAAACGGCTACATATCGGAGAAATGGCACAATTAAATTAGGCCCCACTGTTCACGGCTCTCCCTGAATCCCGGTTCCGGGTTTCTTAGAAAATTACGAACAAATCCGGAATTTTTTAATAATACTCCAGGGGCAGGCGCACTATTAGAGGAAATGGAGAATTTTTTTAAAATTGAATAGGTGAAACATTCTCAGGAATTTGTTGGCAATCCGGTTCCATCCCAGATATATATGTGAAATTAAACAACTCTTGAAAAAGAGGATTTATACGGATGTTTGTTCCAAATTTCGGGGTGAAAATGTCAAATGGAGAGGGGGATGCGAGTTTATTTTTTGAAATTTAGAAACGATTTTACTCACAGAATAAAATGTACAAAAAAAAAGTCAAATTAATTTATTATTTCTCAAACAATTCCGCCATGGCATTCATATTCTTTGGTTGCCATTGTTTGTGCCGGCAACGACAAATGCCTTAAATTATTTCCTTAAATATAAAATGCCCAAAGATTCGATGCGGCTATTACCTAATATTTCTGTCCCCAAGTGTAAATTTGAGCTGATTGCCTTGTCTCTCCTCTAATGCTTCGCGCTTCAATTGGGCCTATTTTTCCACAACAACCGGCCATGTCCATTCCGTTCTCATTCTTGATTTCAATTTCAAAGATTGATTGGTGCAAAATATTAAAATTGAATGCCGAATTTTACCGAATTTCGATGCTTTGGAAGCCATTGATGAAGGGCGAAAGCGCTTTGGATGGGAATGGCAGGCGCTTACAATATGATTTAATCAATTCTGCGCCAATGCCATTGGACCTTCGACAAAGGTCCTCAGAAGGGACCGCCCACTTGGCTTTGCGTGACAAATGCAATATGCCAAGTGACCATTTCCTATAATAGAAGTGCGTGTCCACCAATTCGTCAAAACGACCAGAGATCTGCGTTTTCAGGGCGAAGAAAATAGATAGAATGGTTTATAATAATGAAAACATTTAGCGTTTATTATGTTTAAGCTTTTTACGAAATGACAAAGTTCACTATTGTACAAATTACTTTTGTACGAACTGCCATGCCACTGGCAAAAGCATCAACCGCGACCCATCAATCCGTCCGTCGCCAATTCTGTTCCCCCTCTCTCCCTCTCTCTCTCTCTCTCTCTCTCTCTTTCTCTCCTCCCCCCTCTCTCTCCCTCTTTCTCCCTCTCTCTCCCCTCTCTCTCTCTCTCCGGTGTCTACAAAGGGCCATTTATGAGGATTATAAATAAAGAATATGCAACAAAGTTGCTTTTGGTTTTGCCTTCGAATTTTACTAACAAATTGATCAGGGGTCAGGTTCGAGCCCTTTCGGTGCCATTTAATATTTTATGCCTTTGTTTTTTATTTATTTATTAAATCGATATACTAATTTACAGAAACTGAAATTTTAAATACATATTATCATTTTCTGCTTAGGAGTATCCGTAAAGGTGAATGAATAATGTCGTTCACCTAAAAGGGTATTCGTTACTGTTGTAAGGCCGGTATCGGTCTTTGACCCCTATTTCCGTTCCACTCCCATATCCACTTCCGTTCCCATCCATCCCATGGTTCCGATTCAGCTAAGATCCCTCGTCCTGATAAGCGAGAGGAATGCGCATAAAAGGGATGAGACATGCAGCAGGAAGAGTTGTTGGCCTATCCAGTCATTCAATCAGTTCGAAGCCAATCCGCGGCTGCTGATCTGTCCATCCCCGGCTGGAAGCGCGCTCCAAGCCATTGTCATCACCATCCCTTCCCTTCCCAAGCCCTGCGGGGCCTAATTACGGACGCGTATGAGGGACCCCAAATCCTTTCCTCTCCGTTATCCCGCTCAGGCACTGGGTAGTGGGACCTCACGTCTTTACTCTGTATAATGAGGGATATGAGAGAATCGAATGAGGCATTTAAATAATTAAACGCTGCATATTGGAGAAATGGCTCAATTAAAATAGGCCCATGTTTACGGCTCTCCTGAAGAAATGGAAAACGGAGGATGATTCAAGAATTAAATGCCAACAATTCGAGAATGTTTCACCTATCGTGTGCTAACCAGTGCCGTCCGAACCCAGGTTTTTTTCAACCCAATTTCGAGTGCCCGACCCGACTTCAAGACCCGAAAAACTGAACCCAAAAATTCCGAACTTTTTATCAACCCGCCCCGCGGCAACACTGGTGCCGACTGATACGCATGATCCCATCATGCTAATAAGCTAATTGTGTTGAATGGATGTTGATAATTTGTTTATTCATTATGAAATGTGAGAATAATTGATCAATGCGGGTAATTGGGTCTTTTTTTCTAAGACAAGCCTTGGTCTCGACCTGACTTTTCTCTTTTTGGTTCTTGAGGTTAAGTCTCGCGAAATATTTGTTGATCTTGCACATCACTAGTGCACAATGATGTGCTGCTCCGACTCCTCCTCTTCTCCATGGCTTCCATCCGTCGGTTCCAAAATGTGCTGCTGATACTGCGCTTGTAGGACGAGGGCGTTGTCCTCATCCGCTTCATCCTCAGCGTAGTGCTGCTGTTGCTGCAATTGCTGTCGGTGCTGCTGCTGCTGCGTACGCTTTTAAAAAAGCAAAAATTAAATTAATTAATTTTTGATCGTTTTTCAGTGCACCTCGATCACCTCTTAAATCGGATTTTGTTTCAAAAAATCAATTGTCGCGAGACAAATCCCAATTTGTGATCATTGCAACCTAAACCCCAAACAGTACACGCCACCCTCCCTCCCATTATATGGTGATGACGAACAAATTGTGCAGCGGCAGAAACAGAGTCGCCATGCGCATGCCGTTGCTGCACAACGGGCGCAGCAGCAAACGGCGCTCGCCTACGACCCAATGGACGCGTTTGCGGAGGTGCTATTGGCATGGCGGTGCCAACATTGGCATTTGTCGACGCTAACGCCGGCGGGTTGTGATGGCGGTGTCCATCGACGGAATCGCTTCCGCGATTGTCCTCCATGCAATACGAGGAACTCATTTGCACAAAGTCCCACATATGGGAGGGTAACACATCACTGCAAAAAAGATTTCCTTTTAACATTTTATGCGAGTTCCCCAAAATACGACGATTCCGCGTTTGGGAACAGGGTTGCACGAAATTTCGTTTCGTTTTCGTTTCGTCCCCTTTTTTCGTCACTTTTTGAGTTTCGTTTTCGTGTTTCGTTTTCGTCCAGAAAAATTTTTTCGTTTCGTGTTTCGTTTCGTGTTTGAAAATTTCATTTTTTCGTTTCGTGTTTCGTTTCGTGTTTGAAAATTTCATTTTTTCGTTTCGTTTTCGTCAAAGCAAATTTGGACGAAAAACACGAAAAAAATTACCGCTGGTAGGAATGGTGATTTGAGTATAAAAGTAAAAGGGAAAGTGGTGGAAAGTAAATATATATATAGCCGAGTGGTTTGTGTTGTAGGTTTTGTGACCATAGTCCTTTGGGTTCGAGTCCTGTGTGATGAAAAATTTTTCTTGAATTTCTTTTTATAACTATTAAAAATGTTTTTTAGGTGGAAATACATTATTTTTAAAATGCAATATTAAGAAAAAATTCTTAACAAACCCAGCTAAATTCTCAAAAAAATTCACGACGACGCATATATTTTTTTCAACTGCCACAAAATGTTTAATGATCTAGGGAATAGTCTTTCATCAGAAAATTTAGAAAAAAAATTAGTTTTACATCAAATTTATTGATTTGTGGATTTGACAATGAATAAAATTTGCTTTTAAAAATTTTCGTCTTTTTCGTTTCGTTTCGTACGAAAACGTATATTTTTTCGTTTTCGTGTTTCGTTTTCGTCCACAAATATTTTTTCGTTTCGTTTTCGTTTTCGGATTTCAAAATTTATTTTTTCGTTTCGTGTTTCGTTTTCGTTACGAATTATGATTTTCGTTTCGTTTTCGTGTACGAAAATTTATTTTTTGGGTTTTCGTGCAACCCTGTTTGGGAATAGTAAAGTGGCATCAATCCCTATCATTATTTTCTTTTTTCTAAGATTATTTCAAATTTAAATTTTACGCATTTTCCTCCTCCGTTGCGCCATCGTCCATCATGTGGATATAGTCACGCTCAGTCGGCGGCGGAGTCAGCGGCGAAAAGCCTTTAAAAATTTTTCGGTACAATAATGAGAGGGGGAGGGGAAAGTCCCGAATTTGGGTCCTTATTCATGACCAGCAAACACCCAACCACAATTGCTATTTTTAGTGCCCCCAGACGCATTTACCCGCGAATTGCGATGCCGACGACGGAATTGGAATTGCCTGTGCCGGGCCGCAACGACTGCGCAACTTTAGCTCATACCGACTATTGTCCATTGCGTAATTCTTGGGTAAATACGTTTTGTTTTGTCAATTAAATCTTGTTCGTCTCACTGTCTGTCGCCCGTGCGTGCCGATGTCCACCGCCGTGCCGGGCGGCGCTTGGACCGCTACCGATTTAGTGCCGCCAAACACTGACAGCAAATCGTCGACGGTATTGTAGCCGAGCCTGTGCAGAAATTAGAGGACATTTTATACCCAAAATACTAATTTAGTCATTTCGTTTTAATGGGACTTTTTGCCTGTGGGTTCACTCCTCGGGCCGAAAAAAAAATTATCTTTCTGATCGATGAGTAAAATATTGAGCATATAAATCCACCTGCAGTTGTCTTGGTCTCCGCAAACGTTTCGAATGCTCTGAAAATGTCATATAAAAAAATAAAATAGCCTTTTAGATATTATTTTTTAGGTTCTCTACCACCAAAAATTCACATATTTCATCCAGCGCAAGTGCGTATCCAACAGTCGTTCGTCCCTCTCCAGTTCGGTCAGCGCCGACTTCAGCCCGTACATGCGCTGTTCCTCGCCCGGCAGCACGTCCACCGCACCGCCAGGTCGACGAAATTTGCCGCCCCTATAATTGTCAATTTATCGGGTTTGAAAGTGTCGACAAAGCAGCAAAAACTTGGAAATTCGGAAAGAATAATACGATATATTGTCGAAGTTTCGTCATCCAACGGGTTGATGAAAAATTTAATACCCGTTTCCAACAAATTCTTATGAAATGAAAATGAGTGGTAAAACGAACTTCCAGTAAATGATGTTTTTGGATCGCTTCTCAATCAGTCCGATGCCCTCCAACACGTTGGTGATGTCGTAAATGCGACGCTTTTGTGTGACGTTCAATTTGTCGGCAGCCTGAGAAAAATGGCTAAATTAATGGAGAAAATAGCCGAAAGGTCGCTTTTGGAATCATTCCATTGTAAATTTTGGTGCCACTTTTTTAATCTAAGTTTAGAGAATCGGTGAGAAAAAAAATGCATTTACCATATTTAAATCGACGAGCCCCGCCGGTGTGTTGTGCAAAAAGTGGATGAAACGCTGGGTCAGAATAACTGCAACAAATGTAAAAATAACCCCTTATTAAGGACACAAATTGAGAGAATAAGGGAGAAATGTGTGGATTGGTGTGGATTTAACCAAATAAAAATTATTACAATAATAAACTTTCGAACCCAGGGATTTGCTGGAGCGAATGCCCCTCCGTCGGTGTTGTGGTGCCATCGACTCGGCTGCACCACCCGGCCCGGCAGTTTCATCGTCGACAAAATAATCATCGGCCCCATCCTCGTCCCCGTACTCCATGCCCTCATCCTCCTCGTCCTCAATGAAATCGGACTCAATATATTCGCTGAACTCCTCCCCCTCCTCGGAACCGTCTTCATCGCCGGCATCAATCATTGCCTGAAAAAGAGTCAAATAAAATATACTATGAAATGCATTCGAATTCTGATAATACTCACAGAGACCAATTCATGCCGCGAAAGAATTACAATCTAAAAATTCTTCTACGTCCCACCTGCTGTTTGATCGGCTCGGCCGCCTGCTGACGTCGATGACGCCCCGCCGACGTGGCATTATCAGCCGGCGCCATTTGCTGCCTCGCCTTTTTGCGGGACTCATCTGCAGGCAGTTGTTGCTGCTGCAGTTGCTCATCCTCGTCTTGCTGATGCCGCCTTTGCGTCGCTGCCATTTCGTCATGCAATGGCACTCCCAACAGCCGCTGGCTGCCACTTTTGCCGTTGTTGGACATTCACTTTTTGGCACCAATGGGAAAAGTATTTGTTTCTCCCTTTCTATACATTGTGTGTTATTTGTGTGCAGGAATGAGAGAGAGAGAGAGATAGTACAGACCACAACATATTTATGGTAAAAATAAATAAGTGCAGCGCACATGAAAATAATTTATGGCACTTTCTTCTTAGTCAAAATAAACAAAAATTGCCAAAAAAGATTCGTCAAAAATGGCCATTATTCCGCCGCCATTCATTGATTGATGACGGTCAGCAAAAAGTGAAAAAGAAACAATCAAATCATTTGCTATGGCGGCACTGGCGGTGGCACGTCCAACTGTCGAAGACAAAACTGAGCCTCGCTGACCGAAAAGCCAAGTTGAACTCGACGATGCAACAGCTCACTGCCGCTGTCAGTCGCCAAACAAATCAAATGGGCGCTAAAAGTGGCGGAGAGGCGTAAATTTTAAAAGCGGTAAAAGTGCCGGTAATGAGTGTTTTTTTTTCTCCTAAAACAGCAAAAACCCAAGTTATCAGTGGAAAACAAATGCTTTTCATTTTTTTTTTGCAGAATTTGCACCGAAAATCATCGCTCTGAAAATTGCACGAACAAAAATTCAAAAATCACGACGGGCGCCCTGGCCCTCAAATCCATTTACAGAATTGTGTACAAACGTTTGCAACACCAACCAACTATAGTAGACAGCACCTGGCCATCTCCTGCATGTGGTGAAATGCGGCCTCCAGCGTCAGCGGATTCACCGCGTCGCTGTAACAGAGTTGGCGGTAATGGGCCATCACCTTCGTGAACAGTGTGGAGTCCATGGCCGACGAGTGCAGCACATGGACCAATGAGCGGAACAGTAACAGTTCGTGGACGGACAATGCACGCAAAAATTCAATACGAATTGAGCATTGGGATTCGTGGATGGCATCGAATACCTTGACAAAATGTGCCGGGAAATTGAGACATCGGCTATTAAGGGATAGTTCGGCCTCAATAAATGTAATGGAACTTGTCATGAAATGTCTCATTTTTTGAGGAGAATGGAGCCCGAGAGAAATTGTTTAAATACATGTTGGGAATTCAGACACTGCGTCGTTGGGTCACCGTGTTGCGCTTCGCATTGCTCCAACGCAATGTCAATGGAACGCCGCATCAGTTCCAACGCTTTGCGCAGATCGCCAGAAATGGACGCAACCTGCGGCACAGTTTTTATTTGTTGAACACCAAAATAAATATGAAACGCCAAATTCAATCCCAATTCAAGCTTATTTTGTCGAATTTTTTGTACAATTCGATATATTGGTAAGCACTTCGAAATGCCATTAATGCCCACGCCCACTTTTTTTGCTGCCAATTCAATGGATTTGTCATTGAATACGGACGGCGGACAGTCGTTGAGCCGATGCCTGAGAATGGCATCAATCTCTTGGTACTGGTATGGCTGGAAAATGAGACGAGTGGTACCCTAAATTTTATGTTTAACAAACCCGAAGAAAAAAATCGGATGCTAACCATTCGACTGACAATACGCTGCGAAAATTTGCGTTCCGGCAAGTCCAACGTGTTTGAAATGGCCACAACAATGCAACGAGAGTGCTCCATGTTTGCCCAATTGAATACCGTGTACAGCACATCCTCACGCTTCGTGTACAGCATGTCGACCTGCAAAAGAGCGGACCAAGATGTTAAAATACCGGTTACAACGACAAACCTCGTCCACCAGCATGACAACGGGCTTTCGCCTCGGTTTTTCCTCCTCAAAATAAGTGTTGAGAAATTGCATAGCACTTCTGAATTCGAACAAATATTTTCCCTTTACCTATAATTGTAAAAAACCTCGGCGATATTTTTTTCATCGACCCTGTAACGCCTTTCAGCACTCCTCGGTAGACAATGTTGAACAATTGCCGCGGGTCGGACAATTCCAACGCGTTAATGTTCAGAAAAGTGAATTTTGGCGTCTTTTTCATTGATTCCAAGTCCTTTTGCACCTAAAATTAAGTCTATTTTGATGGCGTACATTTTTTGGTACTTGTGGGTTATCTCCAACCAATACTCAATATTTTTTTCTCTTTTTCGCTTTACAGTGCTTTCCTGGGCTGTCTAATCACGCCAACTTAGTTTGCCCCGGGCACAAATTCGAAATTTAAGGTCGATAATTAAATTTTTGAAAATTCATGTCTATGCCCAAAAATCAATTGAAGTTAATGATATATATGCCTATAAATTATTGAAATACATGAACTACTTACTCACTGCTATGATTCGTCTCTTTCCATACAAAAACGCTCTTTTTTTTTTGCAAAAAAAAGACACTAAAATTACCCTTTTTAGTTTTGCTTCACATGGGCGTGCCAATTAAAATGGCAAAAAAAAAACTTGCCTTCAATACCGAAGCAGTTTTGCCCGTCCCCGGCACACCGCTGATGTAAAGGACGCGAGAGACGCTAAACTGCTCGGCCGAATTTGTCCGTTTGATACTGTTCAGCATAAAATTGCGGATCTCTTGGCACTCCGACTCACGCTTCAGCAACACATTGGGCAACTAAACAAAAAGTGTATAATTTAAATCCAACATATATTTTAAATAAATTAATTATGAAAAAGAAAATTTGTGCCAAAAACGGCTCTATTTTAACTTTCGTTCTGTTCTGTTCTAGTCCGTCGTTCGAGTATCGCAAATCTGATGTCATAATCTTGATCAGTGTCTCCGAAAACAGAAAAAAAGTTTTGGTGGTTCAATGTTCTATACGATTGCCTAAAAGCCGACTGTCGACATTTTTTGGACCATTGTTAAATAACCCCGGCCTTTTATTAATATATGAAATCGTACCATCGAAGTATGCAGCAATTTCTTAGCCTTTAAGAGCGGAACTTCTGCTCCGCTTTCGTCTTCGATGGCATTTGTCGTTTTTTTGCACTTTTCTTTTTTGCCAGCTGTTTTCAACGAAGCTGCAGAAGTTGAGGGGCGACCGAGCGGACGACGAGGAGAGCCCCTTTTTTGGATGTTTTTCGACTTCTCTGGCATAAAACGTGTTGACAGTCTAAATGTATGAAAGATGTTAGTAAAAGTGATTCGGCAAGTTGGAAAATTTGTGAGGGTGAGGTTTTTTTGTAAGAAAAATAGTGGATCAATTTATTTAAAAGTTATGGCGTTATGCTATTTACAAAATTCCAATCCATTGTTTCCAACGGCGCGCCAACGAGTCTACTCGACGATTTGTCTACTCAGCCAAAAAGCGACGGTTCGTCTACTTATTAAAAAACCATGACAGTTTATTTGTCAACAGAATTTCAAAAGACGAATCGTAGGAAGGCGGTTTCCAACGAATAGCCAAACAAATTGTTTCACTATCTCATCGCGGGTTTTATTATTGCCCGAGCAGGTCAGAAAGGCGAATGAGAGGGCAGTGGGGCGCCATGGGTCACAAAATGATGGTCCGCGGTGTTACGACCACACAAAGGGGCCTTGCTGAAGTGGTCGTTCCCCTCCCGATCTGTCTCCAAAACGAAGGATGCCGTAGGCGAAGCCAGCATAGTCCCTCACCACGCCGACATCGACGAAGACATTTTTGAGCCTCTTCCAGCTCCTATTTCTCATCTCACCCTCGGGGAATCCCCGTCACTCAATGACTCATCTGAATTAGCCCAACATTGGTCTTCTCTTTCTTACTGATCAAAAGCCGGCACAATTGAGACCTTCCCCTCAGGCGTGTCCACCTTATCGGCAATCAACGAAATGGATGACTTGGTGCACTGCATGAGAGCAAAGGAAGCGGAATTGAAGAAGGCGGCGGAAGACGAACGCAGATGAAAAGCCAGGGCTGAGAAGACGAAGCGACAATTGGAAGCGAAAATGGGGCATATTTTGCCACTTCGAAGGAGAGAGATGAGTCGGCGGAGGCAAAGAAGTCGGAAGTGAAAGCAAAGCATGGCGCCGCCAATGACCGTGAAGTCTTTGCCTTTCTCCGTCTCATTCAACGCCATTTTTGGAATTAAGTATTCTTTAACAATGCGAGGGTCGGATTTAACCATCCAAATTTTGCTGCTGCTAAACCCATTTAGCATCAGCAAATGCGATTTAATACACAGATAGTTTCATCAACCTGCGCAACTTATATTCCTCCAAGGGATTCTACGCAATTGCCCAAGTCTTCGATCAATCAGTAAGTCACACATTTTCATTCTCGCTCATTTTATCAGATTCTGACAGAGAAACAATTTGACAAACTCCCAATACTATAAGTGAATTGACGCAAAATATTCAAGTCGAAACAAGCAATGGCGGCAAAAGTACGGGAGAATGAATGAGGGAAGGGCGGCGGCGATTCGCTCTGATCTTTAAGAGTTGGCGAACCGATTGAGAAGGAATTGTCATAAAAACAAACAAATAGAAATAGTGGATGTGTGTGGGGGTACGGCGGGAGGGAGGATACAATGAGTGAACGCGCGTGATGGTCTCTGTCCGTCTGTGTGTCCCGGAATTGGTCTGGTTCAGTAGCGCGAGCGCTTCTTCCTGCCGCGCATTCCCTTTTTGCCCTTCGGCGTTGCCACTTTTGTCATCACCTGCTGATCAACGACATCCATCTCCGAGTGAGTGTCATTTGGCCCAGTCTTTTCCTGTCTGATCACAACGCGAATTCGCTTGCTCGACACTGTGACAGATGACGACGAAGGCGAGTTCTTTGGCGTTGAGACAGCACGCTGAATAACAGCAATATTGTGTATAAGAGAAGAATTGAGAGGCGAAAAATATTTTTTGCCTTTTGTCCATTTTGTCTTACAATTATCTGTCTAATTGTAAGCGACTAATTACAAAATACCCAGGTTCGAGTCGTTTTCATGTCAATGGTTTTTGATCGGTTTCTAGCTTTATGTTCCTAAGAATAGGTGAGAAAAACAAATTTTAGGTAAAAGGGTTTCCTCGTTTTTTTTTTGAATTGCTCATCCGGCCTTCTTCTCCCACCCCTCGTCCGAAATTGTTGGGTGTATGCCCTTGCTGGAGGGAATGGAAGAAAACATGGAATAGGAAGACAAAAAGAGAACCTTCCTTGCGTGGAAACAATTCTTACCGACAAGCGAGACGAACGTTTCGATGGCAACTGTTGCTGCTGCCCCTTCTCTGGCAACTGTTGCTGCTGCCCCTTCTCTGGCAACTGTTGCTGCTGCCCCTTCTCCGGCAACTTTTGTTGCTGCCCCTTCTCGAACTGCTTGACAATGTCGAGATGCTTTAGCCCATTGCGCGGCTCCCACGAGTTCCAACTGTCGTCGTATCCCGCCCATTTGACCTGAAATTTTGAGGAAGGAGGGTTAGGCACAAAATCACACAATTTTAAACCAAAAATCTCACAAAATAATCCACTTTTCCGTTCTTCTCGCGCTTGTCCAAGACATTTTCCACAGCGAACTCCTTGTCCTCCTCCTCCTCTTCATCTTCCTCTGCTTCTTCTTCCTTATCTTTCTCATTTTCTTTCGCTAATTTGCTTTCCCGCAACTGCTGTGCGTTCTCGTACTCCTTGACCACGTCGAGATGCTTCATCCCGCTGCGCGGCTCCCATGAGTTCCAACTGTCATCGTATCCCGCCCATTTGATCTGAACAAAAACAAATATTTTGAAATCTATGGGCTTTTGGCGGTGCCAAGTCGAAAATGTCCCTTCATTCCCAAAACCATTTCCATCGCCTCACAAAATATTCCACTTTGCCTCCGTTCTCGCGTTTATCCAACACTTCTTCCACAGAAAATTCCCCTTGGTCGTCGTCCTCCTCCATTGATTTGTCCGAATTTTTGTCATGTTTGCGAGGCGATGTGCGACGCTTCTTGCCGACTTCGGCATTTGTTTCCTCAGCTGTTTGGTAAAAAAAAATGGTGGCCGAGTTAACAATAATTAATAAGTTCTGTTTTTTGGGTGTGGTGAAGACTGTCAGGTGGTATTAAACGAGGCTAAGGACATTTGGAACTGTTCTAATCCAAATCCACTCTTTTCCCGTCATATTTTCTTATTTCACCTCTGTACATGGAAACGCTCGTTTTTCCTAGGTCATAAAAACTCTTACATGAACTATTTTAACATTCATGAACTGGTTAATTTTATCAGCCTATGGTGGGAGATATGATAACAATGCCTTTGCCTGTGGCAAATGAGTACCCATAATTTCGTTAAAAAAAATTATGAACCAAAGCGTTTAGTCGGACGGTGCTGTCGCGACGACGAACGGACCAATTCTTCTTTTGCCGTTGCCACTGTTTTCAATGCCACCCCTTTGCTGCCGCCAGCACCTTTCTGTTTGCGCTGTTGGCGACGTTTCTGCGGAGTCTCCGTCTTAGACACTCCACGACGAGAGCTGCCAGCATAGTCGTGGTCTGTGTACGCACTGGTCTCGTTGCTGCTGTTGTCAACGACGCCAACGCCGTCTGTGTCCGCTGAAGCGTTGTGCTCTTCGTCATTGTAGTCGCCATGCTGTTCATCGACCTCGTCAATTGCTGTTGCCTTCTTGTTTTTCTTCTATATTTGCTAATTTAACATTTCAATTGGCCTCGATTTTACTCATGGTACAAAATGAGTTAATTTTATTAATTTTGAGAGCGGCGGAATCTCCACCCTCCCCCCTCCTTTGGTGGCCGATAACTACTCAAATTTTTCAAAAAGATAAAATTTTTGTCCAATAAAGGTGATAATTTAAGTCAGTAAGTTTCATTTCCCCTCAAAGTTAGTAACCAACATAAAGTAGTGTAAAAATAAACCTCGAATGCTCCAATAAGTGAAGGAAATGCCTGCAACTCATCCGCGCTGACCCAGCACTGCTTGACGACTTTCAATTTGACCAAATATTGATGTTCTGCAGCGCCTTTTCCTTTTTTGCCTTGGCCACCTCGTTCGTCCAAAATGCGATCGATTTCCATTTCAAGAGTCACCTTCGGAACAGCTGGCAGCTGATCGTCTGATACATTGTTGCTAAAAATAAAATGAAGACTAATGTATGTACAGACTATTTTGGAGTTCATTTCGAACATCAATCCCATAAATTTCGAAATATATGAATTCCAACGTCAATGACCCCAGCACCTGCTGCTGTTCTGTTCAAAGTCCGCCTCCTGCTGTTCTTCGATGGAGGTTACATCAACATAACCGTTCTCCATTTGATGATGGGAAGCACTTTTACTAGGTAAATCACCTATTTTTACCGCTTCAAATATGTATTTTGTGAGATCTGAATGCATTTTTGTGCATCACGAGAATTTTGGGTACTTTTGCAGTTTACGCCCCACAAAAAAGTATTTTTTTGAAGTTTTTAAAACCTAGGTTTTCGAGGTCGCTGATCACGAATCTGAACTCAGAATCGTGCTATTTTGAATCCCGAACCCGAATTCGAACATTTGCAAAAAAAAATTTCCACAATTGATTTTCACCGATTTCGAATCAACAACATTTTGGCGATCATGATTCTGTCTTTCGTCATTTTTGGTCCCAAGTTGTTGGACTGTACCCATGCAAAAATTAATTTAGCATATATTCATGCCTATTGTTATTTTGTTCGTTTGTTGAATATGAATTGTGGCGGTTGTTGATTCGAAATCGGTGAAAATCAATTGTGGAAAATTTTTTTTTTGCAAATGTTCGAATTCGGGTTTGGGATTCGAAATAGCACGATTCTGAGTTCAGATTCGTGATCAGCGACCCCGAAAACCTATAAAAATTGGTTTTAAAAACTTAAAAAAAAAAAAAAATTTTTTTTGGGGCGTAAACTGCAAAAGTACCGAATTTTGTTTCAATTTGTAGAAGACTTTGCAAATTAATGTTAAACAAACAAAACCACGATATTTGACTTAACATAAGCATTATTCGTTAAGACTATCGGATTATGGGCTTATGCGGCAACAAATGCAAACAAAAGCCACGTGCTGCTGGCTGACGAATGCTGAAAATCATTGAATGCAAATGCATCAAAATTGCGTCAAGAGTATTGCATTTGGCGTTTAAAGAATTTTGAATTTATTGTTTGCCCCAGAACCAACGCTTTTTTGGCCTTGTGACCTTACTGGCAAAAATCCTGCAACAGGATCCGAAAGTATGACCGAAACTTCGTCAAAACCGACTTTGAATTGTCTTAAAAAATGATTTTGTTTTTTATTTTTGTAAACTTAGTATAATCGCTTATTATGAACTTTAGTCCGTAAAACAATTAAAATGTTCTTTGCCAAATTTGTGCAACATTTTTCTTCTCCGGCTCTGATGGGGCATCTCTCTTTGATTCGGTTCGCCCGTTGCGCTCCGCGTTCTATGCGTCTCTATCATTTAACGCGACATTTGGGCGAGTAAATACGTAATTAGATTTTAGCAACCCTATTAGGCCTCTAAACAAGATTTATTCGACTTTTTAAATTTTTTATTCATATAAACAAAATTGTTTCACCCTTACGATTTTTTTTTTGTTTGGTTAAATGGAGCTAACCTTTACGAGTTCAGGCGGAGAAGTGATCGAAATCCAAGGGCCGTCATTTGCGGAATCGATCTCCGAGGGGGACATCAGATGGAACAAGCAGGTGGGCGACTTCGTCAAGACGGACGATGTCGTCGCAGAAATTGAGACGGATAAGGTTAGCGCACGACTGGAGCATATGAACGTGCAAATTGGAATGGTTTTGGAAAAATTTTTGTATCCAGCATAAGCTGGATTTATTTCTCAACTGTGGGTTTTTGGATTTTTCCTAGATCGACTAAAAATCCAAACCAACAAATTTTTATTATGTCGATTTACTTTTTTTTTTCTAAATTTAAATGCGATTGCCTAACAATTTGAATAGTTTTAGACTTCGGTCGAAGTGCCGGCCCCCTTTTCTGGCAAAATTGTGGAACTTTTGGTGGAAGAGGGCGCTAAAGTGACGGCCAAACAAAACTTATACAAATTGGAGAAGGGCGACGGAGCGGCGGCGAGCGACCAACGGACGGAAAAGGCACCGCCAGCGGATGAAGAGCAAAAGCCTAAAAAGACTACGGAGGAACAGCCGAAAATAGCGGTTGAAGCAGCGAAGAAACAAGTGGCGGAAGGTTTGCGGAATGGAGGGGGAGGGAGCAATACTAGCATTATAATATAACCAGAAAAATTTCGGGGGGAGGGCGGATTGGTCGAGACGTGTGCACCTTGTTTTCCACCCCCCAGCCGTTCCACCTATCCGTTTCCCCCACCCCCTCCCTCCCTCCCTCTCCTCCCTCTGATTACAGGCCTGTTAGGCTATAAGAAAAGGAAATTTCTAAATTTGCCCGTTCTAAAAAACATCGAATTAAGCCACTTTGCTGCAGCACTTTTAATTCTTTGAAGGTTTCTTGATTCCATTTGATTCTTATTGTTAGATTTAATGTTCTTATTTTAGCCCCTTCGCCGTCAAAAGCACCGCCGGTGCCTCCGTTGCCGAAGGAGCCGCTCAGCTCCAAACCGGTATCCGAAATCAAAGTGCCCAAATTTCAGCAGCAACAACCGCCGGCGGGTGAGTGCAACTAACAGAAATAGCGGAGTATGTTATTCCTGAGGGTAATCCGCAACCCGCCGTCAGTCTCGGAGAATTTAGGGAAGGAGGACTAGTCTTTATCAGGCCAACAATTCAATGTGGTTCTGTGTCCACATTTTGACATCTTCAACTTGGGAATTAATAAAAACACACCGGTTTTTTTCCCGTGGCTCAAATTGATTAAATTTTTGTATTTTTGAGGGTCTGGTGCCTCATCCACCGCCATCACCGGGCAGCGAAGTGAAGTGCGTGTGAAGATGAATCGGATGCGACTACGGATAGCGGAACGGCTGAAGGAGGCGCAGAACACCAATGCCATGCTGACCACCTTCAACGAGGTGTGCCCAACGACGGGAGGGAGGGGACGCTATGGCGTTGCACGACACGGGGCTGAAGCAGTGGTTTTCACTCATTGTGCACAATGTATTGGAGAGGAATTGATTTAGAAGCGCTGCTGATAGGCAACTGTCCATTTATTTAATTTTTGGATTGAGTTAATCTTCCGCCCCTTTGCTCTTTTTTCAAAACATTTCCTTGCTTGACAGGTTAACCTGTACAACTTTGTGAGTTTGCGCAAGCAGTACCAGGAGTCTTTCACGAAAAAGCACGGAGTGAAGCTCGGCCTGATGTCGCCGTTTGTCCGTGCGTCCGCAATTGCATTGCAAGAACAACCGGTGGTCAATGCGGGTGGGTGGCAATTCAATTTCATGGGATTGGTGCCATGTTTGTCATGGTTTTATTTGTTTCTCGTATGAAGGCATTTTGAAAGTGGTTTTGCAATTGGCTACCGTTAAGCATCCCTTTCCGCTTTCCAGTGATTGAAGGCACTGAAGTTGTCTACCGAAATTTTGTGGACATTTCCATTGCGGTGGCGACCCCACGGGGCCTTGTCGTGCCAGTGGTGCGCAACGTCGAGGCGATGAGTTACGCGGACATTGAGAAGACGCTTGGTGACTTGGGAGTGAAGGTGTGCAGTTGGTGGCGCGTTTTTTTGTTTCGGGCATAAGGGTGAGGGTATGGGACGGAAGATGAAACGGCACTACCAAATTCAAGATATTTGGCCATTTTATTAATTTTCTCATGAGCAGGGATTTAGGTCTGGGGCGGATGGATAAGTAAGTGCCTGGTCATAAGCAATCTTCCCAAGCATATGTATTTATCTTGTTCAGGCCCGTGACAACAAATTGGCCATCGAGGACATGGAGGGCGGGACGTTCACGATCAGCAACGGCGGGGTGTTCGGCTCGCTGTTCGGCACGCCGATCATCAACCCGCCGCAGTCGGCCATTCTCGGCATGCATGCCATATTCGACCGACCGGTGGCGGTGGACGGAAAGGCGAGTTGACGAAATGGACATGCAATATGAATTCAAATGCATTGCCACGACGTTAATTTACAGGTCGAAATTCGTCCGATGATGTACATCGCACTCACTTACGACCATCGGCTGATTGACGGCAGAGAGGCGGTCACTTTCTTGCGCAAAATCAAACAGACTGTGGAGGATCCGGTGACCATTTTGTTGGACCTCTGAATGAATTTATTTCTTTTACATGATGTTTGATGCATAACAATTATGTCTATCAGCATTTCTCTCCATTTTGGTCGTCAGATAAACTAGGAAGGGTTTTTGTGCACATCTTATTTGTTTTCAAAATTCTCCGACAAGTGATGTATCAAGTTAAGATTTCTGGAGCCAATACTATCCAGGATTTGGGTCTTATTTGTTATGGGAGTATACGTACCCAGTGAAACCCCAAAGTTGAGTTTGAAGGCAATTGCTGTTGGATTTTGCTTTATAAACAGTGCATTGGATCGTATGCACCGCCGGTTTAGAATATTTAATGGATTTTATAAAGAATTTTGTATAAAATTTGCTTCAAATATATATTCATTTACAAAATTGCCATGAATTGGAATTTTCTTTGGAATCAAAAATAAGGAAAAGTAAAACCAAAGGGCTGCAATAGGACCAAATTAGGAATCAGACCAAGATATTTAATTTTTAGAATTTTCTGCAAAACCTTTGCTTTCACTATCACAACCCATGCAAAACAAAAATGCCCGCCTTTTCATTTCTTTTAAATTTATGGGGCATAATTTTTTGACGAAACACAAATGAACATTTGCACACAATGATCAAAAATCGTCATCGTCCTCCTCTTCTGCGGCTGCCATTTCAAGAACCTGCAACAAAAATATATCGTCACTATCATATTCTTACAAAAAAAAGGATTAAATTTTCAAGAGATGGACCCATCCAAAAGACGAGAAATGATAAGTGTGTAACGAGAAAATTACGAGTGAATGTATATTCTGAGGCCAAATGGAAGGAATTTTGTGAAAATAAGAAACCATCAACCCCAAACCTGCTCAGGATACGACGACGGTGTACTGCTTAAAAGCCTACCCTCTCTCTCTAGGCCCCCATGCACAGTACCAACTGTTCACGCCTGCGTTGCTCGTCAATGGTCTCAACTTCGGGATTACGCATGTCCGGGTATCGGAGAGCCTTCACTGCCTGGTCGTACAGCTCCAGCAGCTCGTTCACGCGCGCGTCAAATTCGCGGCGCGGTTCAACCCCACGGTATTGATCATCAGTGGTGCTGAACTTGACGTAGCGCCGTCCGCCCACCGCAGGGTCGTCAGCGACCAACTGCGCGCGCACAATCCCCTCTTTAATCGCTTTGATCACAGCCTCGTGCGCCTCCTGCTCACTTGACTAAAAGTGTTGCCGTTGCGAGTGAGCAGATAAGTGACCTGGATATATCAACTATCCAGAAAAAATTTTCGGGGGGAGGGGGGATTTTGAAAAATTTTTTCCTTTTCCTGGGGAAAAAGCAAATTTTTCGCATTTTTCCTGATACAAGCCTGTGATACATGCATGTCCGGCTAGATTGGTCAAAATGGGTACCAAATTTGTGATAATAAAATTAAGTAACCGCAAAGGTACCAAAACTAGCAGAATTTGATTAAAAAAGCTTTGGAGATATACCGAACCGTATATAACCGCAGTATACCGACATTTTGCTTTGCCATGATTGTCTAAAATCACAAGCGAACAAAAAAAAACAGCGCTTACGTTCAATTTCGTAGCCACATCTGCCACATAAATGCGCGAATAAGTCGACGAAATTTTACGGATCGCGGTCCGAATGACACTTTGGTGGATGCGCTCCACAAGCGTAATTGTGCGGTCCTTCACAAAGATGTGCTCAAGTGTCTTTTTCGTTTTGTCAAAGCCGGCCACGTCACCGAGGCGTACAGCTAAAAATGACAACAATAAAAAAGTGTAAAAAAAAACAATAAAAATAGACATACTTTGTGTAAGGAGCAAATAAGGCGACAGCACATGGCAAAGTTCAGTCGCGCGGAACAGAGAACGCTCGGGGATTTCACCGATCAGCAACTTGACGAGCACAACCCATTTGTTCACCTGAAAAACAATTTTTGGTATCATGGCGCTTCGAAAACTTTGGAAAAACTAATCGCTTAGCAATATGTTCTTGACAAAAAACGGCGCGGCATTATTATAATTGTCCAATCACTTTTACTCACCTCTTGTTTAAAGCCAATGGCACCGCCCTGTGGCGCCTTCCGAAGCGCAACCTGGAAAAGGCAAACGTAAAATGGGCAATAAAAAACAATGAAATAAATCGAAATCAACTTAATCAGCCTGTCGGTTAACAATAACCTCAAAGTGTTTCTGTGCCGCCTTGTACGTCTCGGCGTCAGTGCCCTTCAGCGCTTCAATTCGACCCAAATAATAGAACCATCGTGCCCAGTCGCTGTTGGTGGCCGACCCGGGCAGACTCTTTAGCGACGCCACAAAATCCTGAGCTGCGCTGAAAATTTGTCATTTTTCACAGGCCCATTTAATTTTTGGAGGATTGAAATGACGAAGGTTGGAATTGGGCGACCGAGGATTAACATCCATCATCTATTCTACTAGTAAGTCATCCCTAAGAAATGCTTTTTAGGATTTTCCCAGCCAAAGTATCCCCCCCAGACCAAAATACTTACCCTCCCCTCTCAGACTTAAATCTTGGATACGTCCCTCCCCCACCCCTCCATGGATACGGCCCTTGTCTAGATTCTTCATTCCACTTAATTAGCGCAAACAAATAACCTGAGATTGTCACTGTCGACAAAAGTGGCCAATACTTTGACAGCCAACGCGGCAATAGCTTTGTTGTTTTTGTCCGTCTTCAGTGCGATCAGCCGCTGGTTTAGCTCACTGAAAGAAAACGATAATCAGGGCCCTAATAATGCGACTTATTCAAAGATCACCATTGCGTACCTTGAATTTTCGACGGCAGAAACCTGAACTGCTCCGTCCATGTCCACATCATTAGTGCCATTCATATGACTATTGGTCATTGTGTCAACCATTTTAGAGATAAACTAAAAAAGAAAATCATATTCAAGAGAAAGTCATGCCAAATGTTAAAAACTAATGGCCAGTATTCATATCAAAATTTTTTTTGACACCAATTAGACAAATATTTAAAATCTTTAAATGTGCAGAACTAATGAAAACATGCAAAATTTACACGATTAAAAAAAATAAATTAACCCTTCAAATTGAACAAAAATGATGATTTTTATCGAACAGCCTTATGTAGTTTTTTACGAGAATGGCATAGTGTCATTGCGCATATTTAATTTCTTTAAATTTCAATTTGTCGGTAAAAGCCGTTAATTGTTTGTCCATTCGCTAACAAACAACTGTTTTTTTATTACTAAAAAAATAATCCCTAAATTTAAGGAATTGTCTGAAACATCTTAATATTTACTTTTGTACACAAATTATACATTTTCTGCATAAGTCATCACACAACAAACAATGAAAGTGACGAGTTCACATAGGCAAACAATTACTAATTCGTTAATAATTTAATAATGCATCAATTAGGAATGAGCAAATGGTTTCATCTTTCCCAAATATGCCGCACATTCTTTCATCCACGGTTCTTCCGCCGCCGCTTCGTTTTTCTGAATTTCTTTTTTCGTCATATTGCCTCGCTTTGACGCTTTCTTCCTTTTGGCCGGCTTCTCTTCGAGCTCCAGCGCCGAAATGTTCGGCATTTTCTGCACGGTCGATGAACAGAGCAACACTTCATTGATATCTTCTTCACCCTAAAAAAAGAAAGTTTTTATCGGGACTGTAAGATATATTCGGGCCCCCGATTCCCGTGTCGATTGAAAATTAATTTATTTGAACCTTACAATTAGTGCTTACAAATAATGAAATCTCAACCAACTTTGATTGAAAAAACATGGGGGAATATTGTTGAAAGAGTTCTTTTGACATCGTCCGCTGCTTGCTCATCGCGAGTGACCAAATTAAGTGACATCACTCCGCCTAAATTTTGCCTTTTACATTTTGGATTTTTTGAGACGGTCTATCTTTTGTTTTCTCTCATAATCTACAGATCAGGAATTTTTTTTCTTGCTTTGGGAGTATGTACGTGTGCTAGTGATTCAAAGTTAAAATGACCATACTAACAAAAAATTGATAATAATAACAAATGAAGTTTGCCTTTCTTGTTTAAACAATTTCGCATTTTCCCCAACATTTCGGCAGTGACAAATTGAGCGGGCGGACAGTAAAGGCCGCTCTCTCCGACAGTGCCGGACAAATCGACGAAAAGCACGTCGAACTTTGTTAAACAATCTGCAAATTGGGCGGGAGTGTACCAAAATACGATGACATGTAGTGGACACTAAAAAGAATAAAGGCAAAGAAACCTTGCGCAGAATGTTGGCGCAGAAAGTCAATTGCGTCACAAACGACCACTTTCAGTCGGTCCGAATCGCTCTGCGGGAAGTCGAAATGTTTTCGTGCAATTGCCAACACATCGCCGTCCAATTCGACCCCAACAATCTCGGACTAAATGCAATTTAACTACGTTGGAGATTGGTTCGGCGTATCAATTTCTTGGGCCCAAATTTCAGTTTTTTTAATTAAATTTCATTGAAAGAGCGAGGGAGGACTACTAAAAACTAGACACCTGTTTGAACTTGTCGTGCACAAACTTGGCCAAAATGCCTCCTGAAAATGGGGAATATGCCGTACTCCTTCCTCTGTTTCAGTGTACACTTTTAGCACAGACCGCCGAGGCCGAGCAGTGCAATGCGAAGAGGCGCCTCAAGCGCATCGATCAGCCTGCCGCCGGCGGTGGCTGCCACAGGCAGAAGTCCCAGCGCAGCCAGCATCATTTTGTGATGTTGACATGACAAATCGGACCAAACAATGCGCCAATGGTTGCCGTTGATATTTTTTGACGCTTCAGTGTCAAAATGATTTAAATTCATAAAGCAAAAGATGCTTTATTTAGTGATAGATGTTTACTTTTCTGCACCACCTCAACCTCAGATTGGGTAAGATTTGCGCTGTCCAGGAACACCAACCGCCGTCGGGTGGAGCCGCCCTCAACTTCGACCTGTTCAACGGACCAGTGGCCGCTGATTGGGGAAACGCCGTGCGCAATTTGTGCAGTTACATCCGTTGAGCCAAGGGACAGAAAATTGATCTGACAACGAAAGGGATAACATCTTGGCATGTAAATGCGTTCCAATTTAAAAAAAGTGCTCGCTCACTTTTTGTCCGGCGCACGCCTTCGGCATAAAGTCCAAAATGAACACGTTCAACTCTCTCTGAATTTCCCACAACGAGGCGTATTTCTGTGCTCGGAAAAGTCTGAAAATTATTTAAAATTACATGCAGAATGGAAAAAAATTTTCCCTAGCAAAAGGAAAGAAAATTTGAGGATTTGCCCAATCCCCCCCTCGAATTTTTTTTCTGGTTACGGGCTTGCTTGATACACCAACAATTAATAATGGTCACCACACTTATGCCCTCCGGCAGCAATGCCATCGTTCGCTCACCGTACAACGACGAGACGATGAAGCTCGCAGTTCTTTCTGAGCACAGTTCGTCCCTTTGGTGTGGCGAACAGCCAATCGTTTTCCCTACAAATAAAAGGGCCCATTCAAAATATTTTGGAGCGCCGCCTACCTGCCTAATGGCACTATAAAAGCGCCGTAGCTGCACATCGTTTTCAACTCTTTGTCATCGACCACAAACAGTTCATAGCGTTCGGCGCCGTCCAACGAACAAATTTTGACGGAAGTTTGGTCAACGGGGCCCCTAAATTAAACAAATCTTTCCGACAAATTTATGCCACTCAGAAGCGTATCATTTATATTAGAGTAAGATAATTATGCCGAAAGTTTGTTTTTAAAATGCGAGCAAAAAACGGATGACCAGAAAATGCCATAAAAAATCAAAACCTCGAAATGAAGTGACGAAACCAATTCATCTGCTGGACTGCACCAATGCGCTCCAACAGTTTGTCGACGGTGAGCACCAATTCTGGTGGTTGACCGTCCGAAAAAGTGCCGACAAATTCCACTGGCCTCAGTTCGCTGAGTGCAGTTTTGAACTTTGTGACAATTATCTGCGCAAAGAGAGAGAAAAGAAATTCTGGCACTCTTTTTTATTGTAGCGGACAAAACATACGGCAAATACTGGCATCGCAAAGTCGGCATTTGTTCGCTCACAGCTTTGAACTCGGACCATGAATTTGGGCGTGCCAAAATGGGCTAGCAGCCGTCGCACAATGTGCCGTTGGGCCAATGTTATCCAAAAATATAAAAACACTATGGTTGTCATTTGGAACAACAAAGCCCTCTTCTATTTAAAATGTGGGATTTGCTTTTTGCGCGTTTAAATCCGATGTCGTGGAAAGCGATATAATTGGTCATCGCCGGGTGCATAAAAGTGCATAAAAATGGATGTAAGAACTGACCACGATATATCGCCCAAAGGGACGCAGACACCGGTCAATTTCGTGGAACATCGAATTGACCACTGAATTGTCGCCGTTTTTGCGCTCGTCCTCCTCGACGGACAAATCCGCAACTGAACATTCAGCGGTGGAGGGCAAAAGCGCATCTGGGAACATATGGAAGCATTCAGTTAACAAGGTTAGCAAAAAATATTTACAAAAAAAATGAGGAAATAAAAATAAAAAAGACAAGAGCACATATGTATGCATATCAGTTATGTTTTTTCGTTTTCTCCCGCCGGTTGTGTTATCGGAATCGAAATTTGCAGCAAAGTTATAATGCACAGCCCAACGAACGAACCCACCCAAAGTGCCCTTGTCCAACACAACATTGACCGATGTGTCCGGCAGTCCAACCTAAAAGCAAAAATTAAAATAAAAAAACAAAAAAAAAAACATCTGCGGCTGAACGTTGTTCAAATTTGAGGCCCGGACGTTTCTCGGAATGCTTCTTCTTCTGCTGCGCGATCACCTGATAAGTCATATAATTAATTTTATCATTATTTTGTTTAAATGGAAAGTCGAAATCAAATCGGTACTATTTTTGAGCAAATAACCAAGTAAAATAAAGTTGTGACACTCTCAACCCGCCCCTCTTCCCCTTTTCACTTGTCCATCCGTGTCGATGCTGTAAATGTTTCTGAAGCCATTGTCGTACAGCTAAAAACGGAAAACATTTAAATTATTAATTTTGGGGAGAAGGATCAAGCCCGTAACCAGAAAAAAATTTCGGGGGGGGGGGGATCGGCAAATTTTCTCAAATTTGGTTTCGAGGGGGGGGGGGGGGGAATCGGGAATTTTTTTTTTGCTTTTGCTAGGGAAAATGCACATTTTTCCCATTTTTTCGATTTTTTTGGGGGGGGGCGGAAAGGATGGACAATATTTGAATGTCAATGACCTGTTCGGCCAGGCTTGAATTGCCGCACCCAATTTGCAAAATTTCGTCTGACGGTCGCATATATTTGTCCAGCACGGGGCTCAGTTTGACGTAATTGCCATACCTAAACAAGCCCACGCAACTCAGTCAAAAATGGACTAAAAAAAGGCGATGATGAATATGACGGCCACCCACGCACCATTCAAAGGACGTGTCGCAATGTTCGAAGAAACGTTGCCAATAACGTGGGTCAGTAAATTCCTTTTCATTTCGTGGCAGCAAGTCCATAGTGAAGTTATTTATTTTATCAATGAGTTTATTTACCCAAAATCTGCTGATAAAAAGTTGAAAATAAAACCATTCTTTAGTTAAAGCAACATAAAGTAGAAAATATGCTGCTACTCAAAGGGAAGAAAAAACATTCAAAAACTTTCACTCCTTATTTGTTAGGGTGGTGAGGACAATTTATGCGATTGACTCCAAAAAAAATGACGGAAAATGCAGGTGTCAGCCCTATTCGACGAAGGGACAACTCGCCGATGGTCCAATTTTTTGGTCTATAACTTCTTATTGTCGGCTAATTTCTACAAACTTTGTATTATTCGATAGATCTTGGTGTTCATAAACTATGAACAGGTAAAGTTGAGAGATTAAAAAACAAACAACGAAGTTAAATTAATGAGTTAAAATTTACAACGTTTTTGGACCATCGGCGAATGGGCATTATTTCATACTAACAGTAAAAACAGAAGTTGTCTTCAATGTAACGATGGGATTACCGATTTACTCTCTGCGACCAAACGCAAAAATGTATTTCAATTCATCAAATTGACAAGCAAAAACAGAGATCGCAAGCGAAGACCATCAGTAAAAAGGATACAATACATAAGAGAATAACGGCAATAAACAACAAATGCAAAAAATTCAGTTGGTGTTTTTGTTATTTTGGCCAAAGTGACAAAAATATCCTCTCCGACAAAGCGACAAATAATTTGGTGTAAACCCAGCTCACCAACACCCAACTCACCAAAACCCAACTCACCAATATCCAACTCACCAACAACCCAACTCACCAACGATCCAACTCACCAACGACCCAACTCATCAACGATTAAAACTTGCATAAAAAGCTTATGCAAGGCTTAAAGCTTAGGCTAGGCTTCGGCTTAGCTAAGCTTAGGCTAGGCTGGCTTAGGCTAGGCCGGCTTAGGCTAGACTGGCTTAGGCTATGCTTAAGCTTAGCTTAGGCTAGTCTTGGCTTAGGCTCAGCTCAGGCTAGGCTAAGCTTAGGCTATGCTTGTTAAGCTTAGGCTTGGCTGGTTTAGGCTAAGCTTAGGCTTGGTTGGCTTAGGCTTGGCTGGCTTAGGCTAGGCTTAAGCTAAGCTTAGACTAGGTTTAAAATTTTTATTGTTGGCGAGTTGGGTCGTTGGTGAGTTGGACAGTTGATGAGTTGGGTTGTTGGTGAGTTGGAAATTGGTGAGTTGGGTGTTGGTGAGCTGGGGGAGACTCAAATAATTTAATCAAAGAATAACAGTCAAAAAAGAGCTACATCCAGCTCGACTTGAAAGTAACAATTTTGGCATAAAGATAATAGACGGATAAAAAGAAAGAACAGAGCGATAGAAAAAAAAGTGAAGGAAGCAGAAGGGATTGGCAAGAAAAGTGAGAAAGCGCCATCAGAAAATGTCTTAAATCTAACAGGGAAAAATCCTTTCATCCATCAGTCATTCATATTCAAGCACCCATCAGTAATAAAAGAACCCGCGACACTTTGGTGAGCGACAACTTAATGAAATTTTACCCCAAATGTATTAGTATATGGCAAAATGTTGGGAAAGTTGCACTCACTTGCACTCCTTCTGGCGACCCTTCGCATTTCCATCCATGGCACAATAGTCGATTGTCAATTCCTCGCCTTAAAGCACAAAGTTAACATTCGTTGAAAAGTTAAGATATATCATTTGGATCAGGAAAAATCTGAATCTTCAAAAGCTCAACCGGGCCAACGACAAAAATGTTCTTGCTTAAAATAGATATGACTGACCAGTCTTGATGTCACGCTTGGCAAAAATTGCAATACGATGGTAACACTCGTCGTAACGATCGGCGAATACGGCACGAACAACCAGATTTGGTGAGCAGGAATGGTTTATGAAACGCGCCTCGTTCCCGTACGTGACGGCGTCTACAACGAACTGTAAAGTGAAGATCAAGCGTATCAAAAAAAAATGCGGCGGGGAGGAGAGACAGCACCAAATTTATGTCCCCATCAAACATTGAAAATTTAGGGAGCAAAGACATCCCTTAAAACAAGCAATAGGATTTTAGCTTAGCTTGAAGCAAAATGATCATCAGTAAATCGGAAAATCAATAAACACACCTTGAGTTTGTTCTCCCCGGCGCCGTCCATTTGAAATTGGTAAGTGCTCGGCCTATCCTTCACGAATGCCTCGTCTACGGTCAAAACCTACAAACAAATATGCTGCATAAAGTTTAGGCTCTTACTATTATAAAACTTTGGTACGAGTGGAACACATTAAATTTTAGGTACATTATAAATACACAAGACTATTTGAAAACAAAAATACCCGTTTCCCCTTCCTATAAAAAATGGATATCACCAACTTCGCCCACATATTCACAGACAAATTGATGGCGTTCAATGTCGCAGGCTGCGCGAAGAGACCAACCGCGATCAATCTAAAAAAAAATGAGTTTGAGACAATAGGAAAACTCGATGAGGCAACTCCGGACCAGACAAGAGCCCATCTCTTTGCTTGTCAACCAATTGTAATTCGCTTACCGTACGAAAAATGACGATCGGTATCTGTCGTCCACGCTTAAAAACAATTATTATCAAACATTTAACTGAGTTATTTTGTTAAATTGTGTGCCACAAAATAGTACTTGGACCACCCGTGTTGGACAGTTAATATCGCATGAACATCCATCCGTACATTCGACAATCCAATTCACGCGGGCCCGACTTATGTCCAACTTGTCGTCGTCAGCGTAGCAATAATGCTGGCCAAAAATCTGCAAGTCTGTCATATTTTAGTAAAAAAAAATGCGACGCATTTTGGCATTGGAATTAAACCAATTCATTGTGAGAGAAAGCGCCGTTTACAATGCTAGTGTGGCAAAATCCTTTTTTTGTTGCTAAATATGATTGTTAAAACCTCTGAGCAACAGTTTTCAGCACCACCGCAAAAGATTCCGTTCGCTTTGCACATGCAAAACTCCAACTTCAGAAAGCCGAACATTTGTCGCTGCACACTGGGGGAGAAAGTGTTCTCCAAGATAAACTGAAATTTTTGTTTTTTAAGGGGAATCTCATCAGATTAACATTTCCGACCAACGTTACCCAAATTCAATTCTTTACCCCTTGAAAAATTTTTAAATGAACTTCGAAATTTGTCGGCGGATTCTCGTCGTCCACCCAATTCTCCACATAAATTGGCGCCTGTTTGCACTTTCTGGTCGCCCCCAATTGTCGAATTATTACGTTCATTTCATCCTCCCAACGATGACATGCAAAAAACAAGGAACGGCTGTAAACCCAACTGGAGTAGGTGCACTGAAAGATGAGAAACTAGAGTTTCAAAAAACGGGAGAAAAGTGAGAATCGCGGTTTAAAAAATTGGTAGAAAACGGGTGGAATGGAATTAGGGTTATGAAAAATAGAGATACGAAAAATATTTTTTCAAAAAAAAGAAAAAAGTCCAACATTGAAGCGCCTATTGAGTTTGAACATGGTCCCGCGCGTCTCCCGCTCGAAGATCGCCTTACGCCATTTGGCCCGCCTCTCGAACTTTTTGACCTAAAGTGGAATTTGACTGTTTTCTTTTTTTGTTAACGTTCATTCCTTACCACTTCGTACAGATTGTTCTCCTCGCTGTGTTCCTCCCATGTCGCGAAAGTGTAGTCCCATCCCTCCCACTTCAGCAAAAAGGAAACACTGCGCTGTTTGCCACAAACGGTCACCCGCTTCTTCAGAATTTTTTCAACAGCCCATTGATTGTCCTAAAATATCGTAGTAAAGCATAATTGTAGAACACAATGTTCATAACTTTTAGCAGTTTATGATAAAACAAAGGCATTTAATAAAATTGAGAATAATTAATGCTAACCTCGGTCACGGGGCGCATCCCATGGGAATCGTCCGAAGAACATGAAAAAGACGAGCTGCTGACAACAGATCGGCAGATTTTGGGTAAAGGTCCGAGTGGCAGTTCTTCATCAAAGTCAGAGGTTGCATTACCTTTAAAAACATCCAAAAACTAAGTAATTCGAACAGTTTGATCAAGTCGATAAACAAAAACCTCCGAAAAAATATTTCATCTGCTTTTCGCCCTCCACTCCAACAGCCAAACGGATAGCCTCGAGATGCCCAATAGTTGCCCGAGTTGCTACATCCCAATGAATGTTACACACAGCAACATCGAGGTTGAAGCCCTAAATGACGTAACCTAATCGTTGGATTTTCAGGGTCTAATTTTCAGGAACAATCAATCAAATGGCCGGTTTTCAATAATCCATTAAGCGCGAACCCAAAAAATACAGAATTTCAAGCTTTAATACAAATTTACTGAAAAAAGAAAGCCCAATTTTGTTGGGTTCCTATTGCTCAATTCCAATCTCTATGGTAATTATCACCAAAAAGCTCCTCCACACACATTTTCTCGCTTCAGCTTTCGCTCAATGCGTTCCCGCGATCTATGAGGGAAAACATCTTTCACTGTCATTTGGACGACCAAACCCGGACGGTTCCCAATCTGCGGTGACCTCAATGACCGATTCAGCTCTTTCTTCACAGTGCCGTTGCCTTAGACATGGCTCAGCATCGAACTAAAGCCTTCAAGTTAAATGTTTTTCAATTGCGCCTTCAGGTGAAAATAATAGAATAAAATTTGGATAGCGCTAAAAGGAACTCTACTGCCTTTTACGCGACCAATAAAAACAGGAACCAACGGTACTATATAGCTGGTGCGACAAAAAAAAATTCAGTGGAAAGTTTGTCTGTGACATCCTTTAAAGGCGCCAAGGCAGTTTAAAGCGTTCGCTTAGTCTTAAAGGTTTAAGCAACAGCAGAAATGAATGAAAAAATTTTGTTGCTTTATTCTTATGCCCATGATTTTGTATGAAAAAATTTTGTTGCTTTATTCTTATGCCCATGATTTTGTATGTTCGAAATCGGGGTTCGTTATTGGCCTAACGAGTAACAATTGGTTGGAAGCATAAACTGCAATAGATCCTGAAAAGATCCAACTTGTCAGTGAAGGAATGTGTGAAAGAATTATTGGCTCTAGTCGGTTTTACGCGTCCCATGACACTTTACGCGTCCCATGACACTTTACGCGTCCCATGGCATTTTACGCGTCCCATGACATTTTACGCGTCCCAAAAACATTTTACGCGTCCCATAACATTTTACGCGTCCCAAAAACTTTTTACGCGTCCCATAACATTTTA